>JARHVA010000419.1:4802500-5090000 GCA_037957365.1 Torreya grandis
GCCTAAATCCTCTTTTAAAACCAAAATTCATCCACTACGTCTCCCAATTTCACCCATAATCTAAACTAGGTCAAAACCACCCATACCCAATTTAAAAAAAAAACCAAAATACCCAAATTTGATTTCAACAAATGACCAAAATCAACTACCTAACAATTTTTAAAAACATCATATACCTCATTCCTCAATCACTATCGAGGTCAGAGCCTATGTCTAGTTGCTAAACCACACCCTCATCCACTTTGCATTACTAGTCCCCACTGATCACCTCAGTAATCAAACTCAACCAATCACCAACCTCCACCTCAGATAAAACACTTAGTTAACTCTTAACAAAATGATAAAGTAAAAATCACCAAAGCATAGAATGTACAAAGGTCAAAATGTCAAAAGTGAAAATGAAATTTCATTTTTCACTTTTTATATTCTAGATTTATCGAGTTTCCCTTGACCATCAATGGTTAGGGAGACCATTGATGGTCAACCTTTAGACCCCTAACTCTCAATGGTTAGGAAAGTCTACATTTTTATAAAAAAACTATTTTAGGCACCTAACTTAAGTGTCCCAGCTTTGGATATCACCTAATATCCCCCAAACCAAACTTAAAATTTTTTAGATTACCCTTCTCTGACTAACCCTTTGACCACGTCCACCTTGATGTTGGCCATTTTTAACCAAAACTATTCACATGTTTTGTGACAACTTTGCATTGGTCTCTTTGACCACACTAACCATTTTTTCCATGTTAACCATTTGAATTTACACCATGTAGTAATTAACCATAGCTTTTGTGTTTTTTAAGGGAACTCTTCTTACATCAGATACCTATGAAAACACTAACCCTATTGAAGATAATTATAGAGTAACCCAATCAATTATGACCAACATTGTGGACTAGTTACCTTATCATTTTTACTTTTATAATCGACCTTATTTTTACCAAAATTATCAACTTTAGTCTTTGCATGATCTTGACTATTGCACTTAGTCACATATCATGTGCATGTCTACATTTCAAATGCCCAAACCTTTTTGTTTCACCACATAGTAACTCAGTATCAATCACTTATCAAACCTTGACTCAATTTTGGTTTCACCTCATCGACTATTAGTTTTAGGGGGAACACCTCCTCCCATACTCAGGGCAAATAGACCTTTGACCAAAAAATCATTTTTTGTTTTATAGATTATTAATTCAAAGTTACATAATAAAAAGGGGCAAAATATAGACACTAGAAAACTACAAATGATAGTTCTAGTTGTCAAAATGCCTTAGGACCCATATTAGATCTTGAATCTAGTTGACCACATAGTTAGCCAACTCATCAACATACTAACTTAACCTTTTAAATAACCCCTTGTTAGCTTACTTTAACACTATTTCCCTTAAACACTCAACTACTAATGATTAGCTTATCCATCAATGGTTATCCTGACCATTGATACTTAGGTCTCCTCACCTTCTTAACACATTACCAGCTATGTGTGAGATAAAAAGGAACAATTTAATATGTTCACCTTATACGGTGCTAATGAACTTCCAAGCATCATGATCAGTAACCTCACCCTCTAGGGAAGTGATCCATAAACTCCACTGATAAACTCTAAGTGAAATTTTAAAAGTATGGATTATGAATTTCTCAACTTATAATATGTTGGATGATTAAAAACTAATGAAAATCCGATCCAAGAATCATGTTTCAACACTGAAATACAAGTGAATTGAAAGTTCACATCATTTATCCTTTGAAACTATAAGATTTTTCTAAGTTCCCAATTTACTCAATTTCTTGTAAATGATCAAATGATTAAATTTTTCATTCTTGATTAAAATATGAAATATAATCTTCAATTTAACTAAAATTGAAATGCAAAAATAAATCCAAATATCAAAACACAGAAATTATTTATGGGGTTCAGAATTTTCTATGTCACTAAGTTCTTATCAAGTTGATCCATTAATTATTGCTAAATTTTCAAGCCAAAATAATACTTACAAACAACAAAAGATCATATCTCTCTACAGAAATAGTGTTTTAGACCTTCAAAAGACCTTGGCTGACTCAACATGTCCTTCACCTTCCTGAATCACATGCAGAGGCTTCTCCAAATCAAAATTGGTAACTTTTGTAGCTCAAAATGACATCACTAATTCTCCAAAATGGGAAAATGAATATACTTTGTATACCATATCAGAATTCTAAACAATTTTGTAGTTTACTCTAAGCTCTGGTTCGGCCTCTAAGGGCTCCAAAATGACCAAATACAACAAACTGGTCTATATTTTTTTCCATACATAGTCGGCCAGAAGCTTCCCTTTAAATACAAGTTCACTCCTCTTAAGTCACTTAAAAGCCTATGAAATAAGTGGTCAGATCTTATCACTTTTACATGGGAGGTCTAAGGTTCAAGACTTATCCCTTCCTTATAGGGCGTGCTTAAGCTTATCCTTTATCCCACATGTGTGGGTTGAGCGGTTTAAACAAGGCTTAAAATAGCCTTTGAGCGCCATTTCCTCCATGGGTTTATCCCACATGCATTGCTCCATGATATAAAAAGGCTTTGAATATCCTTTAATCACCCACCTATCTTGTGGCTTTAGCCACATGGCTCCTTAGACTTAGGCTTGCCACCTTACTCGGGCTTCAGCCCGTGGACTCCTTTGAACTCGCCACATGGCTCGATCAACAAGATTATCTCATGCTTGGTCACTTAAATACACATGGCATGTCATCAAACCATTTTTTTTCAAACCTTTTAATTTTCCAAGTGTTGACCTCTGATAGGTCCAAATGTCGAAACAACCTCGAAACTCATGCCATATGTAGAAAGTGACATTTTTTGACCAACTTCAAATGACCATAACAGGAGCTCCCGAACTCAGATTTACATTCTAAAAAATGAGTCAAAATATCTCAATGAGCTCTACAATGTGAAATTAGTTTCATCATGATTTTGAAACTTTTCTAGAATGAACTTTGGATCACACCTCCCTATAAAAGAGGCTTTTGGTCTCCAAAAGTTGACTATCACCTGAAATCTTATAACTGGTCTACTGCATCCATGAAAATAGAACCCAATCATAGCAAGAGATATAAAAAATTTCATTCAAATGATTCATAATCAAAATACAAAAATGCTTAATCTAAAAGGCATGAATAAGTGAATCTACAACTTCCAAAGTGATTACAACATATCAAATTGCCTGCCCAAATGTCACATCCTGTAAAGCGGTGAATTGCAAAAAACTAAAACAACTCCCAATGTAACTACAAGACAAGTTTATAATGCCAACAACATACAATTAATGGTGTAGGCATGTTGAAATACAATGCCCTAGTATGGGACTTATATGCTAAGCAAATGCAAACAACTAAAAGTGTATGCTACCTAACATCTAAACATGCCCAAAGGGTCTACAAAATGCATCTAAACATCAATGTGCCAAAATAGATACATTCAAAATAGTAGTCTAACTGTCAAATGCTATAAGGAAATAACTCACAACATCACTCTGCTATATCCCCATTTCTTTCAAATGATTTAATGTCTTATCCATTATTAGACTACCCATATAATATATTCTGGAGATCAAAAACTTTAGAGTTATCAAAAAGTGATAATTGAAAAACTTCATATGGTAAACTTGTCTTGAAGTGTTCCCACCAACTCTAATCTACATCTATAAAATATTTTTCATTCCTTAGGTGAATTCTTAACCATGCTTTGCAAAAATAATGTAGTGATAATCCACTTAACCAATTCTTTCTTCCTAGTGAAATTAATTGTCTCTGTGGATTCATTATCAATTGCATACTTTATCAATTTGGGCTTTGCCATATGCAATTGAAAAAATTGTTGACTTAACCTCTTTAATGGATTTTCACTTGTAAGTTCTACCTTATCTTGGGTTTTATTGTCAATTGTATTATGGATTGAATTAGCTTCATTAACCTTAGTGAGAGGTTTGTAAATCATCTTAGTTTTAACATTACTTGAATGTGAAGATGAATGAAGCTTAAAACATCTATCAATCCTATGTCCACTCACTTTACAATGAGTGCAAACATCCTTCTTAGGTGAGGGTCCCCTTTTGCTAATTCCCAACTTAACATGAGAATGGTCTTTAAAACATGCAATCTACTTCAACAAAGCATTTTGTTTCTAACAAGTCTTAGCACTATGGTTATTAAGCCCACAAAAAGTGCATGGAAATGATTGCATTATCTTTTGTACATTATATCAAACTTCTTAAAAGTATCAATTGGATTAGAAGATTTAGTGTAAGAATCAGAAGGTGAAATATCAATACCTCTTTTACCTTTACACCTTTGAACTAGTGGCCTAGAACCTTCACTATTGGAAGCTCGTCTTCCTTTAGCCATGGAAGAAACTTCTTCATTATCCACCTGCACACTAGTATAACCCAAACCTACATGAAGAGGTCTATTTTCAACCTGAATTAGGTTAGATATACCTTGGCTATCTCTACCAAGTCGTCCTCCATTATAACCCATTTTAAACAACAATTTAGATCATATGCCCTTAGTGTATTTTTCAAAATCACCAAAAATAATATTACTAGAATCTGAATCTAAAATGGTAGAAAGAGATGAAGATTCCTATGGTAAAAAACTTATAGTGCACTTAGTCATTGTCTCTACATCTGAAGTTGAAGGATTTACCTTTTCACACTCACCACATTGCAATCTAATCAAGAGCTCATCCTTGGAAAATTGAGCTCCGATTTTAACTTTGCCACTTGCAATTCAAGTGCAAATTTTTGGCATCTTATGATTGCATTTTCATCTTTGATGGCCTCAATCTTGACAACTTGCACATTTTTTCTTGAAAACACCTAATTCCACACTGCACACTACGATATAATCAATTTTCAAACCAATAATCCAATTATTTTGGAAATAACTGTCAATACACAACTAGAAGCAATCCCTACATTATAACTGCTCTGATACCAATTTGATATGTAAACTACACTAATAAACTCTAAGTGAAATTTAAAAAGTATGGATTCTGAATTTCTCAACTTATAAGATGTTGGAATGATTAAAAATTGATGAAAATCTGATCCAAGAATCATGTTTCAAAACTAAAATACAAGTGAATTGAAAGTTCACATCATTTATCCTTTGAAACTATTAGATTTTTCTAAGTTCCCAACTTACTCAATTTCCCATAAATGATCAAATGATTAAATTTTGCATTCTTGATTAAAATCTGAATTATAATCTACAATTTTACTAAAATTGAAATGCAAAAAATAAATCCAAATATCAAAACACAAAAATTGTTTACGGGGTTCAAAATTTCCTACTTCCCTGGGTTCTTATTGAACCAATCCATTAATTTTTGCTAAATTTTAAAGCCAAAATAATACTTTAAAACAAAAAAATATCATATCTCTCTATAAAAATAGTGTTTCATATCTTTGAAAGACCTTGGCTGACTCAGCACGTCCTTCACCTTCCTAAATCACATGCAAAGGCTTCTCCAAATCAAAATTGGTAACTTCTATAGCTAAAAATGACATCACAAGCTCTCCAAAATGGGAAAATTAATATACTAAATATATTTTATCAAAATTATAAACAAGTTTTTAGTTTACTCTGAGCTTTGGTTCGGCCTCTAAGGGCTCTAAAATGACCAAATACAACAAACTGGTCTATATTTTTTTCCATACACAGTCGGCCAGAAGCTTCCCTTTAAATACAAGTTAAATCCTCTTAAGTCACTTAGAATTCCATGGCATAAGTCATCAAAGCTTATCACTTTTACATGGGAGGTCTGAGGTTCAAGACTTATCCCTTCCTTATAGGGCACACTTAAGCTTATCCTTTATCCCACATGTGTGGGTCGAGCGGTTTAAACAAGGCTTAAAATAGCCTTTGAGCACCATTTCCTCCATGGGTATATCCCACATGCATTTCTCCATGATATAAAAAGGCTTTAAATAGCCTTCAATCACCCACCTAACTCGTGGCCTCTACCACATGGCTCCTTAGACTTGCGCTTGCCACCCTGCTCGAGCTTCGGCCTGTGAACTCCTTTGAACTCACCACATGGCTCGGTCAACGAGCTTATCTCACACTTAGTCACTTAACTCCACATGGCATGTTGTTGACATGGCATGTCATCAAACCATTTTTTTTCAAACCTTTCAATTTGCCAAGTGTCGACCTTTGATAGGTCTAAATGTTGAAATAACCTTGAAACTCGTGCCATATGTAGAAAGTGACATTTTTCAACCAACTTTAAATGGCCATAACAGGAGCTCCTAAACTCAGATTTATGGTCTTAAAAATGTGTCAAAAATCTCTCAACAAGATCTACACTATGAAATTGGTTTCATCATGATTTGGAAACTTTTTCTAAAATAAACTCTAAATCAAAAAGCTTCCATCTTCCATCTCTCTTTACCTATAAAAGGAGGAGAGTAGAAGGTGAAAAGGATCCATGTTCAAAGCTATCAAATCTTCTTGCACATAGGTATTCAAGTCTTATATCATCTAGTCTTCCTTTAGTAAATCAACAATAGCAAAAGAGACCCAAACTTTTATTGAATTTTCTTTTGAGACCAAAGTTCTGTTACTCTAGTGTTATTGCCTTAGCCTTCAACTATCAGCCATCTAGTAAGCTATATGTATATCCTACTTGTCCTTTGTTAATTTGGATTTATAACCTCTTTAACCTAATCAAACCTATTTGCACCTTATTTCCTCTCTACCAGATCTTTAATAAAATCCTTATTTGACCATCTACCTATTTTATAACTCTCTTTTGAGTACCTTTATAAATTCACATGCAATCACCAATGTTTAGCACAACCACCGATGGTCACCCTCAACTACTGATGGTTACCCAACCATCGATGGTCAACCCAACCAATGATGATTCACCCAATCATCAATGGTTATTATGGCATAAAATAAAAATATATATTTCTATCCCCTTAAACCCAACCAAGCCTAACTCTTTGTGTTCTTACCTATTTACAAACCCCTTTTTGATTTTCTAAACCCAACTTCACCCACCTTGGCACAAGCATTAACCCACTTTTTCTATACTTAGTCATTTTATTTAATAAGTATTCTACTTTATTCTTGTATTGCATTTAATTTAATTTATTGAAGTACTTTAATTTATCATTTCCAACTTGATTGTTATCAATAGTGGATTAATAACCTCCTAGCAAGTATATGCTTCTTGGATCTAACTCACGCTAGGCAATCCACTTAACTATCTTTCTAATAATCCCTTTTGTTAGTGCTTTTTATTTGTAGGTTATTCCTTCATATCCAAAGAGGATATCTCCATATTTGTCTAGATTACATTCCTATCACCAACTAGGTATTTCTACCACACCCTTATTACTATTTTCTTATCTTCTTCTAAAATTAAGAAATGAGTGGAAATTAAGAGAAAATGAATAATAGGAGGATCTTGAATTATGGTTGGTATGATTGGATTTTTTTTGGCTTATACCTTATCTTCATTTAGTTATTATAATATAGGTGAAATTTTAGTTATGGTAATGGGTGAATCTCTTACTAGCTTTCTTGATCTGAGTTGATCATTATTACACTCAACTAAAACACTTGCAACACTACTTTCTTGATCGGATCCATAAATAGGAGTATTTTGCTTATTTTTATGATTTTACACTAATTAGGTAGGTAACTATGGTTGGTTAACCTATTGATTAATTGGTGGTGACTAAGGTTGTGAAGTCATCAAATCTTGATGTGGAGGAAACCTTATCTTCATTTTATATTATTGATTTTGCCATTGAGGTGGTGATTTTTGTATCTAATGTGGTTGTTAATTTTACTATTATGCTTAGGGTTTTTAAGGATTTTGAGGTATTAACCACATATATGTCATCCATTCTTGGTTATCCCATCTTTTTGGTTATGGTGGTGGTCCCCATATTATTGGTGTGACTTGTCCAACCCATGATGTCAACCATAGATTGGGAGGAAATCTTGGACCAAATTGATTTTGAGGTTGGGAACACTGATTTCCTTGTCTTTGCATAAAGTTCACTTTCTCAACTACATGTACTAATTTTTTACCTAATTTATCATGGTAGGAAAATGTTTACAATTCTTGGTGTCATGGTCTATGTCACAAATACCACATACCTCTATTTTATCTAAAAGATAATCTTTTATCTCATGTTTGAGTTTATATCTAGGATAATATGTTGAAACATGTTCAACATTGGTGGCATTGGATTTTTATTTGAAATCATCTAATGTGGATGTCAATTTTACTATAATATGTATTTTGAAATTAGCAAATTATTCCATTAATTATCCAACTTCAAGTGATTTTTCTAACCTTGATTTCCTTATGGTAGGTCTTATCCTGGAATAGTTAGTACATAATGCTGAAATTTGATGAAAGGTTAATTTATCAATGTCACCCTTTCCTATTTAGGTTCAAAGCATCATGTGCATCATCATCTAGGCATTTAAGAAAGACTATCTTGATGACCTCATGTATGAGTTGGTAATCACTTTGTTTATGGGAAAATATAAACCTATCAAGGTAATCTTCTAAGATTTCATCTTCATTTTGTTTGATCTTGAAAAAGTTTTCTTTTCATTTTCTATCTCTACAATAATATTTATATTTATTAATAAATTTAGTTTCCATTTCATCCCAAGTGCTTATATAATTACCCTTAAGGCCCATGAACCATATTATGATTGCATCCTTAAATGTAGATGGGAATAACTTCAAATTTTGATTATTAGTGACACAATCATATATTTAGTAGAGAACCTAAAATTCAAAGATTAATTGATCTATATCCTCTAAGGATTTACCTCTAAATGTAGGTAAAATATATGGTGAGATATTCTTCATGGAAGTTATCATCAAGACCCAAATTTATTAGATAGGAAAAAGTTATGTCTTATTGAGGCTGTCGATCAAGGTTTTCTACGTGTGTATATTTCTCTCCCATATTTTCCTCGTAACTTTGGTTGTCAGACCATTCTAAGTTCTCTTTTTGGGTTCTCAACATATGATCTACCTTAGGAGGATAATCTTCATTGGTAATTATATCGTCTTCTTGTATAGATTGTGAATCAAATACAACTATTATAGAATGGGGATTTTTAGGATCAATTCTCCCTATAGGGGAAGATGTCTTCAATATTATTGTTTTTGTAGGATTTGTTTGTAAGGATTAACCGTGTTTAGGAGAGGAATCATAAAAAATTTGTATACAACTTTCAATTTCCTTTCTTTCACTTCTTGATCTTTCTAGTAAGGATAGGATACTCTCTTCTTCTTTTATTTAGGATCCTTTAGAGATAAATCATCCTTAAGAATCTCTTGGGCAGTTGATAAATCTAAGTAATCCTTGATTTCTTTTATGTTTTTCGGGATATGAATGTTTTTAAATTTTATTGTATAACTCTAATATAGGATCTCACCAACACTTATTGATGAAAATTCTTAGCAATGGTGCCAAAAACTATAGGCTATTTTTATACCTCTCATTTAACCAATCAATGGATTAGCGTCATTTTCTACTAGGGCCAGTGTCAAAGGCTATATGCAGTGAGACCATTGGATATTTGAGTTAACAATCATTTTTTGTGAGTTTTACTCTAATATTGATATCTAAATCCTAATGACAACAAATAAGATTCTAATTTTAATATAGAAAATTAAATCTAGAAAGTTTTACTAATTGAATATCTCTTATGGAATTACTTATTAAAAAAAAAATTCAGTTCACACCATCATCATCTAGAACTTAAACATCTGGCATAAGACATTATGGTGTCCTCACTTGAATTTCCTAGTTGAGTAGGATAATGTGATATTTTAGATTGTGAGAATGTTAATTGTCTATTGTCACTTAGATTGCTTCCTAAAAAGAGATGAATATGGAGATGAGTTAACAAACTTTACTTCTTATGAGTAAGAGATCAATATAAATCACACTTGTAGTAAAATGAAATATCCCTGAATCAAAATAAATATTCTTTTAAACTATAAATTAAAAAAATGAATAATTCTGATATTTGGAGAGAAGTAGAACCTTGTTCCTTCCTTAGAATAGGATCAATTTTTACTTAGTAATGAAAAGGAATGATTAGATTTATTTCATTATCAAATGGAACATATATAGATGTATGAAATTACACTTGATTGTTTATACTATGTTCTGTATTATCTATTTTTCTAACTATTCATTCATTTGATATCTAAAATGAGAAGGAGACATGTATTTAAATAACATCTCAATGACTATTCTTAGAATACAAAATCTAGAAATATAAATATCCAAATCCACTTATTCAAAATATAAGATCTATGAATCAGATCCCATACTTATAGGGAGGCATTGGAACTAACTCAACTAATAATAGATGAAATATAACTAACATATATCATAAGAGATTATGTTTGATTTTAAAAAATAAAAATACATTTATATTTTGATCATTTTCAACCATTACTATGAATAATAATATCTAAAATAAGATATATAAATATCAAAATTATATATATATATATATATATAATTTTGATATTTATATTTCTTTTAGATATTATTATTCATAGTAATGGTTGAAAATGATCCAAATATAAATGTATTTTTATTTATTTAAATAAAAAATAATCTCTTATGATATATGTTAGTTGTATTTCATCTAACTCAACTAATAATAGATGAAATATAACTAACATATATCATAAGAGATTAAGTTTGATTTTAAAAAATTAAAAAACATTTAAATTTGGATCATTTTCAACAATTACTATGAATAATAATATCTAAAAGAAGATATATAAATATCAAAATTATATATATATATATATATATAGTTACTATATTGATCTGTAGTGTACATCTAAGCATCTTTGAAATGCGGTTAGGCATCTTTGGAACATAGTTGGATAGATCTTTAGAGCATCCTCAAAGCATGTTCAGAGTGTCTTTGGAGTATATTCAGAGCATATTCATACCATTGTCAGAGCTCCATGTGTTATTCATCAAATTTTCAAAATTGTTACCAAAAAGGTGTTGCCAAAACTGTTGATAACTTCTTAAAATGATCCTTTCATAGGGATCTATCTTTATATAAAAAATTGTGCTCATTTCATCCTAGGACACAAATAACAAGAGTGAGAATCAATAATGTATCACATATTAATAAAAGAAAATTTTACTCATTTCCTACTTAGATGAGACCTTAACTATCAAATGTAATGCAATATATAACTAAAAGGCAACACTTATGGATAGTTTTTATGAGATAAAATGAGTTATAATGAATTCTTATTAGATAATACACAAGATCCTTGAAATAGGTAAAAAAATTACATTTGTAAATGTGATCCATGATAGCGAATGGGTAAACCTACACTATCTTTTGAAATTCCCCTCAAACCTCAAAAAGTTTTAGAACCCTTTGAAAAGTGGGGCATGGACTTTATTGGGACCATTAATCTACCTTATTTAGGGAGTGAGTATATGTTGGTATGTATAGATTATGTGACTAAATGGGATAAAGTACAAGCTATTTTATTTGTAAAAGAAGAGGCAATAGAAGATTTTATATACTCTAGGATCATGTAGAGATTTGAATCACCCAGAGAGATAGTGTATAATTACCCCATTTTGTGTCTAATATGATTCAAGAATTCATATAACTCTACCAAGTCAACCATATAGAATCTTCTCCATATCACCCATAATAAAATGGATAGGTAGAAGATGCAAACAGAGTTAGAGAATATTATTACCAAGATAGTTAGTAACATTAGGAAAAATTGGGTAGCCAAGCTTCTAGAAGTTGTATGGGAGTACAACATAATGTGGAAGACCACTACTAGTTTTTCATGTTGAGAATTATCATTGATATCAAAGGTACATCTTGTGAAGGTTGATATCAAAGGTGATTAAGGATAGTTAATAGTGTGTGATGTGATAAGCCAATGATAAGATGTATGGAAGAATGTTGTCATGGAACAATATTGTCATGAAATAGCAAGGTTCAGGTTTCATGAGAGAAATAGATAATTTAAAGATAGTTAATGTCTTATGTCTACATGAAAGGTATAGTTCATTGATTTATAATTCATAAAAGCCTAGTCATCAATTGAAGAGGTATGTGAATTGAAAAATGAATGAACATAGTCATATGAAGGTTGTATCGTATTAAATTATCATGTGAGTGAGATATAAAATCATTTAAGAGAGTTTCAAGGTGAGTCTATAGGGGTAGGACCTTCAGTCTAAGTCTACAATTAGACCACTTCTAAACCATGCCTAGACTAATGAGTTATGAAGGTTAGATTTCAAGGAAATTATGAACATGTGAGCATGGATAAAGGTGATAAAAGTTTTTTAGGAATGACCAAAAAGTTTGAGATCAAATTTTGAAAGAAACATGCATGAATGAGAATGTTAGGCCTTCTTGAGCTCACAAGAAGAGGTTTAAAACCCAAGAATCACTTTCAAACATTTTTTGGCATGTGTAATCTATGCATGGGAGTTTAAGGTGTTAATGGGAGATGAGGAAGGGTCCTAGATAATATATCTAGGTATTATTTTTAGATTCAAGTGGTAGTCCTTTATGAACAATCATTAACACCAAAACCTATGTTAAACCTCCCTAAACCCCTAATAAGGACTGATATGAAATATTTTGTTCAAAATAACTTAAGATGGATTCAAATTCATAGATAAGATATTGGATCATGTATAAAGCTCTCCCAATTACCTCCAAGTGGTAGTTGTTAGTCAAATGAGAAATAAAATGCATAGATATAGGTTTATTTTTCAAAATGTTATTGTAGCTCTCAAAATTTGAATTGGTGAAGAAAATAAAATGGATGGTGGAAGATTATAAAGAATAATTTTACATGTCAATAATTATGGATATGTTATAGCCTTCAAGCGTTCTAATTTAGTCATCCAAGTAAGCTAGTCATAGATAAACCTAATGGTGTGAATAGTGTAAAACCTAAGTAGATATGAAAAGATATATTTGAAGGTTTTTGGAAGATATATTGATATTATAAAGTTTATGAATAATTTATATATGGATTTTAAGTCATGATAATTATTTTATAATATTTTGAGGTTAATGTATGTGGTCAAAAATTTGTTCACAAAATGGCTTGTCTAGTTCAAATAAGACTATGAAACATAGGGTCAAGAAATCAGTCTGGAAGACCAATATTTGGAATTATACCATAAGAATTTTATATCTAAATATGGTAAATTAGACTCTAACACCTATGTATACACTTATCATGAATCCTAATACATATAAATGGTTCTATGATATACATATATATATATATATATATATATATATATATATATATATATCATAGAACCATTTATATGTATTAGGATTCATGATAAGTGTATACATAGGTGTTAGAGTCTAATTTATCATGACTAGTTTTTTAGGTGAATTGGTAGTTCTAAGTAAGTGAGTTACAAAGATGTTCTTAAGACTTTATATCCTAAGTGAAGGTGATAAAAGAATTTGGTAATGACCCTAAGGTCATGAATAATATATCTACATGTTTCATTTTTCATATTTGAGTATCTTAGGGTGATTAAGATTCATTATTGCAAGACAAACTTTTGAGGTACATAGGCCTAATAGGGCAATTGTCCTAAAGGAGCTTTCATAGTATGAACTAAGGATATCAGCCTAATAAATCATGGAGGAAATAATTATAGTTCATTATCTAAGTGATTTAATGGTTTTGGTTGTTGGATAAATCCATTTGGGTCTAAGAGGATCAAGTTTTGATGATTAAGAGAACAAACATAAGGCAATTAGGTCTTCATGAGACCTAAAGGAGGAGTAAGGTATAATTGAGTTCTGACAGACCAAAAAGGGTTCAAATTGTGATTGAAACATGTTCATAAGATATCTTAAGACCTATTATATGGCTGAAATTAGAGGTTGAAGGTATGTGGCTAACCAAGTTATGTATGACCATAAGATTTGTATATATACAAGGAAGTTTAGACCTAATTAAATATGAAAAAATAAGCAACAAAAATCTTGCTTGGTTGAGCATAATGAGGTTTTAAAATGAGACCATAATATAAAGTAGAGATTTGGTGATAAAATACATTAGGAAGCTAAGTTGGTGCTGAGTCACTTAAGGAGTTGGTGCTTTCTTTCAAGTAGGTTCTTGTTAAATCTTAATCAAGTGGCTGCTTGACTTTATTGGAGTTGGTTCTCCAAGTTGATTTGGTGATCAATTGAATTTAGTCTTTTGTTTTATAGGACTGTAGTTCATTTACATAGATCATAGTGGGTTTCTTCCCCTTGAGGGTTTCCCACTCATATATATTTTATCTTGTCTGAATGATTCTTTATGCTTTACTAGATCACTATGTTGCTTTCATAGTTCATGAATGATCGAGTATAATTGAAATAAAATATTTAAACACTGATTCATACTCCCCTCTTAGTAATTTTTCTTTCAATATTTCACCATATAAATTGGTATTTGGTAAGAAACCTCTTCTTTATATTGAATTTGAAATACAAACTCTAAGGATTGCACTAGAAGTAGGTATTGACTTAGATGAAGCATAGAGAGAGAATTGTATAACTAAATGAGTTGGATGAGATGAGGATAAAATATTTGTAGAAAATAGAGATGATGTAGTATCAAATAAAATAATGTCATGATTTACACATCAAAGAAAAATAGTTTAAAGAAGGAGACTGGGCACTCTTGTATGATTCTAAGTACCAGCACTTCAAAGGCAAGTTAAGAACTAGGTGGTTAGGGATGTTTCAAATAGAAAATATTTTTGATAATCGTTTAGTATAATTACCTACTATATATGGTAATTAGAATACACTCCTAGTTAATGGACATAGGTTGAAGTTATACCAGAAACCTTTGAGTAAAGAAGAATTTAGTGAGCTGGTACAAAATGAGTTTGGTCTCATGGAATAACTAAAAATTACATGAAAAATAATCCTTAAATTCAATATGATCTTAATAAATGAAAGGGATTTACCTCTTTTCTAAAAAAGTTAAAAAATAAAAAGTAAAAAGAATAAAAATCAACAATGAAAATCCTTAGGGACGTTATTGACAATCATGATAAAAAAACTATCCTATTGGCTGATCATGTACTAAAAAATTAGGCTTGACTAGAAAACCAATAAGTGGCTAGTCAAGGACAAAAGTTAAGAAAAAACTAGAAAAAATTTAGAAAAGTGGGTTCAAAAATTTAGGATTAATCATCATCTATGAGTGATCTTCATTGTCCCAAGATCAATAAAATTGATGTTGTCCTATTTTGTACTACTATTCAAACTAATCCAAGTGAATTACTTTTTTTAGAACTGGTAAATAAGGACAAGTAATGAAAACATCATGAGATTTGGAGGTATAGTGTTCACTCTTTTGCTAAGGGTTAGTTTTTAAGCTTCTAAGTCTACAAGTATATTATCATTCTTTTGATAGGCCCTTTATAATATTTTATGTGAAGGATGTGGACGTATTACTAGGGTATCCCCATGTTAGTAGGGAATATTTAAAAAGGTCACATTTTGGTACTTGACTAAAATCTATGGATTTAGTCTCATAAAGTAAGTGCACTTTCATGATAACCTTGTCCTTATCATTAAATAATGACTCATGTCGACAATCATTTGATATAAGGATTAGTGGCATGATGATTACAAACCAATCAAAGGGTAATAATGATTAATTATTAACCATTTTATGACATGATAAGTTTTAAACTATCATCATTACATCAAATGCTTGGAGAGATTTAGACTACATATATAGAATTAAGACAAAAAGGGTACCATTTATTTCATAATAAATTTCTAGAACCCAATAAAGTGTCATTATTACTCTTAAACAAAGTTGTAAATTGGATATACTTTGTTATGATCTATGGAGAATTTCAAAATTTAGTGTGGGATAGAAAATAAAGTCTAAACTAGAGCCCAGAAGAATATTGAGACCTAGACCCTTAGCAAGAAGCCCTTAACCATCCTTTCAGCCTACTACTACACAAGAACCTATTCGTATTATAGAGTATAAGCCCACTATAGATCCTATTTGTTAAGTTCAACATAGCCCCATTTCTAAAAAATGGGGACCCATGTGTTAAATTGTGAAAATTTGTAGCTTGAAATTAAAATTCACTTGATCAGAGTGTCATTAGCATGATTGCACATTATTTTTTATTTGAAGATCATCCACACCATGGTCCAACTAACTTATTTGTTCATGGTTCTAGTTTAATATTATCTAAAGTGATAATATTGGATATTTATGTTTTAAGTTGCAGGTTCAAAGGAGCCCATATGGGGTTGAACATGCTTAGGTTTTTTGTTCTTCAATGTTCAATTGATCTTTTTTCTTGGTCTATAATTGATTAATTAAAACAATATTTCTAAAACCCTAGCTTAATGTTTTACCTAGACATTTTATTCAAATTTAAATTTGTTTAGAGCTTTTTATTTAATTTTAAGTAGAGACAAATTAATCATACCATGGTCTTAGTTTAATTTTTTTCCTAAGGCTTGGTCATGTTTTTCAACACAACCAAACCTTAAGCTAAAAATCTTAGCTTGGTATAAATAGTTGTTTTGATGCTTAAAATTACACTATTTCCAACACCAACAATGGGAAGTTTTAGGAATGTGGGACTTGCAACCTGAAATGACCTCTAGATTTTAAAAAAGTTGGCTCTTCTTTATCTCAAATGTATTGTGGGAAAAAGGGATAAAAATTAAATAGAATCACTAATGCAATGAAAGAAAATTTAACTATGGCAATGTGCCTGAGTATGATTCATTCCTTAATACTAATCACAGTGAAGCTATCTTTAGGATTCAATTACATTAAAGAGCAAACAATGCATGATCAATGTAAAAGATGAAAATGAATAGAATCAAAGGATCAGAACTTAGATGATTTTGTAATAGCACAAAAAATATCAGAAAAGACACAAAACTTAGTCTTCTTATTAATTTTCTAGTCACATAAAAGGCACTGATACATGCATAGTTATACAAACTTTCTGAATTAAGAAAATAGAACAAAGGCAAATGATATTACTGGCCATAGCAAGAAAGTCTCAAAAACTTCTTGTAAATCTCTGATAACAATCTATATCAAAAAATTCTCTCCCTTTCCTTTCCTTTGGTGATTTTTCCTACAATCACAACCCATATTTATAGCATAGGACTGACTTAAGATCATACGAACGATCAAATCTCAATGGTCTAACTGAACTAGAATTTAACTGGAAGTGTCTAATAGAACATATCTTTTAGATCTAAAATGATTAGCCTCTCTACAAGTTCATTAGATGAAACAGATACACATGGCATTTTCCACTATGAAACAGGCAAGGACATTTGGCAGCATCCACTTGTCTATAGAATCTTTATATATTTTTTGAGAGTCCTACAGAAGATGACACATGTTAGTCTCCACTGAGCTTTAGCTACACTATAGAAACATTTGGAACTCATTTCAGATTGACACAAATGATGACACTTGGAACGCTCTGCTTAATTTAGTAACTCACCCAGGGCCTACCATAGTCCTTACTCAATAACAAAACAAAATGAAGAAACCACGTATGTCGACACTTGGCAGTCTCCACTAAGTTTTAACAAGGGACACATGGCACTTTATACTGCATTAGAGAAACATATTAAAACCTTCTGTAGTTGCCACTTGGCACCCTTTATGAAACTCTAAGAGAATCTTATTGAAAGAAGCTTTTGAAACTTATAAGAAACTAAAATGTGGATGCTAACACTTATCGAGCTCCCTGGGTATATAACAGGACATGTGGCATGTTCATCACTACTTATAGAAATTATAATGTGTCTCAGATGATTACACTTGGCATGTTCCACGTGACTTTGACACTAAGACAAAACTTAAGCAAAAATGAAAACCTTTACCTGTGCTCTGTGTCAAAACCCTCACTACCTCAAAATTGAAACGTGCAGGGTCAAAAACTAGAGCACACAACCGAAACTTAAAACAAAATGTATAGTATTTTACTCTACATTTCTTTGCGACCCCAAGGAATTTTGAACTTGCTCAAAAAGAATCCATAGAATATATAAAAAATGTGGCAAAAATCACAAATTCTATAAGGCCATCTGATAAATAGACCATTTAGCATCAGATAGTCCCTATTTATTTTACAAATCCTAGAAGGCTAAATCAAGGTTGATGATGTCCTCATGCGAAAAACTCTATAAAACATGAACTGTAGTCTTCAATTGGAAATCAAGCTAGACCATGGGGATCAAGATAGCTTCCACTTCTAGCATTGATGAAGCATCTGTTAAACCTTGGAAAACTGACTGATCATTTTGTCTTGCTAACAACAAAGACTTAATCTCATCAACCATTAACACAGTGTTGTTATTAGGAAAAGGGGAGGGAAGACCCAATTACACTAGATCTTCAATATGATTCTTCATGTCTTTTACTCCCTCTTTTACCATATCTAAGAGCTCTTTGTAATTAATTTCTATGAAGTTACAACTGAGAACTTTGTTCACCCTTTTTGCAGTAATCATTATGTCACTAATCCCTGTTGCTAATAACATTTCATTAGTTGTGTCATATAGTTTTTTAGCAGCATTTGAGATTCAGACACTCTCAAAGAGACAGTAGATAGAGTGGTCTAGACTGAAGTCTCCAGCTTTTCACACAATTTTTATGCATTTAGTAGGAAAGTTAGAGAGGGTCTAAGCTAAGTAATCTCCTTAGATATTATTTTCCATACTGATACATATATATCCTTGACCAGGTTCAGAACTCCTACATTTTTTGGCCTATTAGCCAACTCAAGTGTCAATTGTTTTGTTATTTGTTGATCAGCTTGAAGTTGGGTCTATATGGTGGCATTATTGTTTTGCTCATTCAATAGCTTCTATTGGAACTAAGTGACTTGTTGTAGGTTTTCCTGACATTTTTTCTGTAGTGTTGCCTTTTCCTACCTTAGGGCTATCACTTCAACTTTCTCTTATGTTAGCTCTTCTTTCAAGGAAGCATTTAGGGCTTGAATAGCCTAGTGAATTTGACAAGAAATAGTATCTTACAACTATTTGTTAAGACTCTTTATTTCATCATTCTTTGTTTTTATTTCTATAACCAGATTGCTACCATTTGCTTTCTCTTGAGCCAAATCAGGTTCCATCTTCTGTCACTTCTTTGATACTTTCAAATAATCAGTAGTTATAACAGAAGTGGTTTCATTTAGTAGCTCAATCCTATCTTGTGGTCTAAAAAGTGACATATCCATATCTAATACACTCATTATATAATATTGAGGTTGCATCTACTCGTTTGGCCTGACTACATTAGGTGACAAATGAGTCACAATTAGCTACTATTGGATTAGGTCAAATAGTGACCTCATGTGTGGTGTAACTAGAGATTTATTATATTTCTTTCTTTTTTTATCCATCTGAGCTTCCCTAGCCTTCTTGGTAGTGTTTGCTTGAGCTTGGAAGGTAGAGGGAGAGGTAATATAACCACCTGCAAAAGGATAACCTTGTGGCAATCCATAAGGAATAGCCAAATGTTAGCTAGGTGAAATCTAGGGAGGTATTATCTTTGGGATAGAGGGAGAAAAGGGAAGAAATGATGTGGAATATGATGACATGGCCTAAGTAATAATAGGTGGGGAAAATTTGGAAATTGGCACAATAGAGGGGGCAGGGGATAATATTTATCTAGTTGGGATTGCCACCCCTATAGAAGAAGAAAAAGATTGAGAAGAAGGAGAAATAACACATACTTGAGGAGAAATATATGTACTCTATGGTTGATGTTGTGAGGGCTCTACCTCTTCATTTGAATCAGGATAAATTTATAGCTTCTCATGTTTCCTTGTCCATTCTTCTTCTTGTTATGCTTCTTTCTCTTCAATGTTTACCACTGCTACTAGTGGTGATTGCACAAAACTAGGAACCCCAACGGTTGACACTGATGAAGAAGCTCTGGGTGTTGAGGATACCACATTATTTTGTTTTTCTATAGTGATTGTAGATGAATTTTGTCCTAGGGCCTACACTATATGAGTGGATTATGCTTCCCCCTCTAACTCTCCACCTTGTGTCTATTGTTTGCTTATATCAGGGTTAGAGATAGGAGACCTATGCCATTCATCCTAGATTGCCTCCCATTTCTCATCTAAGTTTACATTACCAAAAGAGTGAGTTATATCAAAAATCTCTTGCCTATATTTCCAATAGGCTTCTATTTTCTTGAGTTTCCATTCTTTTTTCTTTAATGCCCTTTTTAAACTAGAAGTCATTTTGATTTTAGGGTCAAAAACATTTTTCTTAACATAAAAGGTCTCCCATGTCTTGGCCCCTTGAAATGGAAAATCTATCAATTCTATATACAAATCAGGAATATCCTCCTTAGGGTTTCTTCTATCTTCCCAAAAGGGATGGCCCTCATGCACAATTTTAGTGTTGATCTTGTTATTCTTGACCCATAAGGTTATGAAACTATTTGGGTCATATCTCCATTTATCTTCAATTAGAAAGAAACCCAAGATAGATAGCTTCCTTAGCAATAAGTGCTTAGCATCTCTGACCTCTAGGGCCATGTTTTTCATTACCCATATAATATCATACATTTTCTTTTTCTTCTTCCTAGTGCCATAGTCATTATCAACCACAGACACTTGTTAGGTGACCTCTAAGAATGCTAACCTAAGAGTCAAAATCTTGGGTAGGAACACTAGTTCTCCATTAAAACCATGGACCCTAATGATGGTATGATGAGATCTAAAAAAGTAGTCATAGGGAATAGTGTAGTTTTTCATGAGGCCTCTGACACTTAGAGTTAATCTATTTTCAACAGTCTCTAGGCTTAGGTGACAAAAGGTAGGGGCAACAAAAATTTCCCAAAATTCATATGGGTCAGATGTTTGGATAAGATATGTGTCCATGCGGACATAGGAATGGTCCTATTATGATCGAAAATTGGGTCATACATATTCAGATGCATATATTGTGAAAAAAATGCCAGAGCTTTGATATAATATGAGGTGAAAAAGATAAGAAGAATACTTGAAAACCCCTTTAGATTTGAAATGAGTGAGTTGGTCAACCATTGAATAGGCAATCTGCTTAGAGAAGTCTAGCTGATAATCTTGAGACTTGTCTACAATTTTTAATCTAAAAAGAATGGCCATTTGCCAATCATAAATAGTTATATCCTCCTTTATTCCAAAAATAAATGCCATCATCGATAGTTCCTCTTGAGTATCCTATGCAAATTGTGCCTTTCCTATTGGCAGCACTGGTAAAATGGTATCATCATCCCCTAATTGCAATTTTGATTTGAGAAACCTCAATTGATTATTAATTTTTGCCCATGTTTTCTACATTTTGGCAATGGTGGGAAATGTGGCTATTTTTTCATGATATAGGGCCAACATGTCCCTAATGGCCTTCAGTGTAATTTTCACCATGAATTGACCCTATTATATGGTGTTTTAGGGTGCATGAAATAATTTTGTGCACATTTCAACTAAGTCAGGGCACAAATGTACACCTGGGACAATGAATTGTGCCAATTAAGAAGTCCATATACTCATCCCAAATGTTTCAAATTACCTAGCCTTGGCCTTTTAGAATCATCTTTGGTGTGGCCCTTCTTGTAGAGCTTTGCCAAAATTTTGAATGGTTGGGTCTATGATTCCATCTGCAAAAACCTTCAAGTTTGCTGGGTTGATCGCATAACCAACTTTAGGGACTCTAGTTCTTAGATAGGTATTTAAGGGTTTTGTAGGGGCTGAAGCATATGATTTGATGGTGAGAAGATTATCAATGGATTCATAAATCCCAAACCCCTATTGTGAAGACTGTGCCTCCTCCATATCTATGTCTATACTAGGAATTAGTGAGCTTATGTAACAAGTATGGAAGCTTTGCAATAAGGAAGGCACCTTTACTAAGCAAGTTTTGATATGAATTAAAATCTAGGTAATAGGGATTTTCTTAGCAGATGTAGGAATGAATGAGACACTATTAAGCCTTAACTCTTGTTATTTGGGTATTTAATGACACATCAAGTCTCAAAAATGGCATTAAAACTAGATAAGCGTTAGTAAATCTTATTAAATCTTCATGGGACATCATGTCAAACATGTCATAAAAGTGGCTAAATAAAGGTACCTTGGGGAATTTTGGGGATTTGAGAGAGATTTAGTGAATGTGAGAGTTTCAAAAAAATTTAAAAGACTTTGAGCCATGGCCATGTGTTCATAGAAAACTTATTAAAAGAAAGCGCAAAAAAAAAAGAGAAAATAGAGCAACAGGGAAAGGGAAACTATCTAACTATAATACATGGGAGATACTACTCAGATAAAACATTTCAAGTAGATCCAATTCATAAGAATCTCTTTGGGTTCTCCCTCCATCATTTTAAGCTCAAATGAATTTTGTTGTTTACATGTACAAATCTTATAGGGGCCAGTCCACAATAAATCAAATTTATTGTGTCGACCCAGCTTGGCAACTCTCGTATCCCATTTCAAAACAACTGAGCCTACTTCAAAATGGGGGTATCATGTGCTTTATCCCTCTTTTCTTGAACTTCTAGGAGCTCAGAAAGTCTAACATGCATTTGGTCATTCTCCTCAATTTCAATCTATTTTAATAACTAGATAGTAGGAATCTTCAAGCTCAGGGGCATTATAGAAATCTTACCATAGACCAATTCATATGGGGACATCTTTGTCACTTTGTTTAGGTGTAATTATATTAAGCACTTTATTCCACTCTTTGTGATGATCATCCCCTATTCTCTTAATAAGTCTAATCAAGTTTTTTGTTGGTTGATTTTGCTAAACCATTACCCTGAGGGTAATAATTTGAGGAAGTTTTCAGATAGATTCCATACTTTAGTACAAAGTCAGATATTTTTGCCCCTAAAAATGCCTTAGCATTATTTGAAATTATGGTACGAGGAGGCCCAAAGTGAGTAGTGATATCCCCCAGAAAGTCTAGGATCACATTTTCTGTTGCTTCTTTGAGTGGCACTACCTCACTCCATCTGGTAAAATAATCTATGGTAGTTAGAATCCATTTGTGTCCCATACTCGACACTAAATTGATCATTCCAATAAATTCAAGACCCTATTGAGCAAAGGGTTCATAAAAAATTATAGGACTAAGGGGAATTGTTGCATTCTGTCTCTTCCCCACATAATATTGACAAGATTGCCACTTTTTGACCAGTTGATAATAGTCTATAAATAAAGTGAGCCAGAAATAACCTACCTAACTTATCTTTATAGCTATGGTTCTTGTATAAAAATGTCCACCTGAGACTCAATGGTGCATTTCATGTAGTATTTTTTGAGCCTCATCTTTCTTTATGCATCTTAAAAGTATACCATCAGCATTTCTTCTAAAAATAACTTGGTCAATTAAAACAAAATGGACACCTTGCTGCCTATAGTATCTCCTCTTGTCTTGAGAGAGATCTTTTGGGAAAATCCCATGTTTCATAAAATGGATTCTATTTGTAGCCCAGGAGTTCTGATCAATTTCTTGTATCCTCAATACGTTTTCTTTTTTTTGTTTCTTTAATTATCATTTTTTCCATATCGTGAGCCATGTATTGGCACAACCCCTTACCTCTGACCAGCTTAGTGGGTCTGACCTCTACATCATACTCAAGAATATTTGTTATCCATTTTGCTCTTTTTTAGTAATTTCACCTTCCATAATGTATTCTCTGACACTAGGATGAGCCAAAAGTAACAGAATCTTATCTCCTGATACCATATGCCTGAATTTCTTAAGGGCTTTTACCATAGCATATGCCTATTTCTCCACAAAGTTATATTTGGCTTCATACTCCCTAAGAGTCCTTGAGAAAAAGTCTATTGGGTGTTATCTCTCTTGTTGATCATTTTTCTATGTTAAGATAATAGAAATAATGAACTCTCCTCCGTAAACATACATTATAAAAGACTTAGAAAAGTCTAGGTTACTAAGTACTTGGGCTATTGAAATTACTTTCTTGACCTCCTCAAAAGCTTGTCTTCCTTCTATAGTCCACTTGAACACTAGGTCTTTCTTCAAAAAGAGTGTCATTGGTCTCATTAGGCCTGCAAAGTCTGATATGAATCGACTAAAAAAATTAATGTTTCTAAAAAAGGACTGAAATACCTTCTTATTTACTAGCAAGGACAAGTTCATTATGGCTATGGCTTTCTCTGGATCTATAGAGACTCATTCTTTTTATACTATATGTCCCAATAATTTTCCTTGAGGTACTACAAAGATACACTTCTTGGGATTCAGGGATATTCCAAACTCTTGACACTTCTTAAAAATTGATTCTAGATGATCAAAATGATCAACAATATTCTTGGAAAAAATAATGAGATCATCAAGATAAATCAAAATGATTTTATTTATGATTTATCCAAATGCTACATCAATTTCTCTTTAAAAAGTGGCTCCAACATTTGACAGGCCATATGGCATCTTGGCATATGCAAACATTCCCCATTTGGTAGTAAATGTAGTCTTGTGTTGGTCTTCATCAGCCAACCAAATCTGATTGTATCAAGAGAAACCATCTAGCAAGGAAAATCTCTCTGATCTAGCCATAGTCTGTAATTTTTTTTCCATAGAGGGTAAGGGATAGTGATCTTTCAGAGATGCTCTATTTAGGTCTCTAAAATCCACATAGAGCCTTATGTCACCATTTTTTTTTTACTAGTACTAGATTGGATACCCAAGTTGAGTGTTTGATTTAAAAAATTATTTTAGATTCTAAGAGTTTCTACAACTCATCCACCATTAGAGGTTCAATCCTTGGATTCACTGGCCTATGCTTCTGTCTGACTGGCTTAGATCCTTCAGTAAATTCTATGGTGCGCTGAATGATGTCTCTATTATAGCCATGAAGGTCTTCATAGGTCTAGACTATTGCTCTGTCATATATTTCACACAAGTCAATTAGTCTTTCCCTTTTCTCTTGGGTTGCAGAATTTCTAATATTTATTTTTCTCCCTTCACTCACTTGTATCATAGAATAATCTATTTTATTTTCTTCTCTAGGCTTACATCTTCTAGATCAAATAGGTTTTCTAAAGTAAACAACCCTTTGGGAAGATTATTGGTCTTTAATTGAATAATTTGGTCTCCATATGATTCTTCAATTTTGGGTTGCAATTGATTAGAAAATTCCCTTGACTATTGAAAAAATGAGAGTACCTAAAAGTCATTTTCAAAGACTTGCCAATTTTCATCATTGTCTGGGATAGTAGGCCTTACTATAACTCTGACTGACTCATTATTGACTAATAGATCAATTTATAGGTCAAACTATGAGCCAATCTATGTCATCTTATCTACTTTAGAATTTTGGGTTCTAAGAACTACTTCAATATTGAAAGCTTCAAAATCATCTATTAAGTCCCAAATTCTGTGTCTATAGGATCTCATCCTTACATTTTTGGCTATTTCCTTTTCTCTGATTTGTTTCACCACTAGTTCTGAATCTCCTTTTACTATCAGATTCTTTACTCCCTTTTTCTTGGCTAACATGAGCCCATGTACTAAGGATTTGTATTTAGCATCATTATTAAGATAGGCAAATCGAAAATGGATAGCTTTTTAAAATTTCTCACCATTTGGAGAAACAAGACAAATTCCTGCTCTAGCACCATTTTTACTTCTAGCCCCATCAAAATTTAAGGTCCAAATTTTTGAGTCCTTTTCAAATTCTTGAGTCTTTGGCATTTCTTCCCTTAAAACATTTGGTATTTCATGGTATTCATCAAATATGACATAAGTGCCCAGACTAGTAGAGTCATAATTTCCATATGGGTCACTTTGCATCATAGTTAACTACTGGTTATTTTCCTCTTGGTTATGTTTAGTCCAGTCACCTAACTCTTCAACAAAGACCATTTCTTCCTTATTCAACATAGCATGAGCTACCTCTAATTTTAGGGTTGGTTCATTGGTGATGTGATCCTTAGATAGTGACTCAGAAAGTATTTTCATTTTTGTACCATCTCTGGTTCTTAGGATGAGGTGATACCAATCAAGTGACATATACCTCCTATCTTGGCTGTGAAATCTCTAGATAAACATAGGCCAAATACAGGGGGTATATCTATGACTACCACATCCTGATTGACAATTATATTAGGGTAAGTATACAATTGCAATGGGAGTTGTTTAATTTTCCCTATTGTTTACACTAATTTCCCATCCACTTGCATAACTCCTCTAGTAAGTGGCTCATACTTTATTTTTAAAGCATCTGTTATTTGTTTAGGCATTATTATAGTACTACCCCTTGAGTCTATCATTGCATTATGTAACTATTTATTTCCAAATATCAAAGTCAAATAGAAGGGTTCTGGTTTGGATTTGCTTACTTCTAGTGCTTTGTTCAAAAGAGCTGTTGTCTATAGAGGAACTGTGTCTTTGAGCTTTTCCTTATCAGTAGGTCCTTCTTTGGTAAAAGTATTTTTAGGCACTGCTTGGCCTTTTAGAGCTTCTTGTAATAGTGTCTTTTACTTAGGAATAGCTAACATGTCCCACATTAACACATGTGTTGGGGTCCTCTTCAGCTGATCTACCACATTCACTGGTCATAGTGTTTGGGTTCTTGGATAATAAGGGTACCTTGATTTTTCTTAAACTTGTCCAAAAATTACTTGGTTCTACACTAGCTCAGGTATTTCTTGTCTAACAGTTATGTTTTGATGATCTTGAAATGGAAGAATCCCCATATTTTCATTATTTATGACTTCAGGCTATTCCATCATCCTTCTCTTGGCTCTGGTGTAGTAATCTGGTTGTACCAATGGCTTCTTGGAAGTAGAAGATTCATTTAAGAATACTAAATCTTCATCTTCAACCCATGAAAACAAACAATGCTTAGGGGCTATTTCTTCTTCTTGCTATAAGAACATCCCTTGCATCTGAGCCACCAGGACTAAATTTTGCATACTAGGGGATTGGTAGGGTTGAGTGTCAGAAGTATTTGTAAATTTTCCATCCATTCTTTTTTGCTCTACTATCTTTTGCTATAGATTACCCCTGGGACAATCTATGGGCATATGAGCATTATTACAATGGAAACACCAAGCATTAGTGCCATTTGCATAATTATTTTGCCCTAGAATAATCTCTCTATTTGGATTAAGGGGAACAATCTGTGAGGATGTAGGGACTATAACTAATTAGTTTGATGGTTGAGGGTTAGTTTGCCTTTGAGGATCCTGATACTGATTTGACTATGGTGGAGGTATATTTCCTTGGTAGCCCCTATATTGGGGTCTAAGATAAGGATTCTGTTATTTTTTTAGGTTAATTATCTCATTAGAAAGTGTCTTTAAGATGTTCTTGACATCATCCATCTCAGATGATTGGATAAGGATAGCTACTTTAGTAGGTTGTTAAGGAAATGTATACATAAACACATGTGGGGCTATGGGATTAGGGGCTTCTTGAGGCAAAGGTAAGGTAATCTCTAGAAACATGGGAATGGGAGGCCTTGGGGGAAAC
Source organism: Torreya grandis (assembly GCA_037957365.1). Lineage (NCBI taxonomy): Eukaryota > Viridiplantae > Streptophyta > Pinopsida > Cupressales > Taxaceae > Torreya > Torreya grandis. Next base: position 4,830,107 of record JARHVA010000419.1, read on the forward strand.
TTTCCAACATCTATTAAGTTATTTTCAGCTCTGACTACATAGTCATAGGCTTCTGGCAGAGTCTGACCTCCAAGTGATTGAATCATTACTGATATATCTAAATTTAAGGCTTTAAGATTAAATACTATAGCCATACCTATTAATGGTCTTGTTGTAGTAGGAATTCTTTCCCAAGTCTTTTCAAATCTTGAATTGAAATTAGTCATTGCTTCTTATGGTGCCCTTTTGATAGTAATCAATTGTTTCAACAAATAAGATTTATCACCCTTTTCTTCAAATCTTGTAAATAAATCATCTCCAAGCTGATCCCATGTAGATATTATATTTGGGGTCAAAGATCTGTACCAGTCCAGAGCCTTCCCCTTAAAAGAAGTTGCTAACAATCTTATAGCCACATTCTATTGTGTGATCACATGTATTACACAGACATTAGACACATCCTATAGATGTTCTTCAGGTGTTTTGAAATATTCCCCACTAAATTTGGGCAGAGCTTTCAGGGCATTTACTAGAATAGGATCCCAAGTAGCTGGTGTTATTAGCAGAATCAGAGCATTGCTAGTGTTCCGATTTGCATAATTCCTTGGGGCTATAGGTGTTCCTATGTTTCCTCTTGTTGTTTCTATAAACTGATTGACCCTTATTGAATTAGTTATCAATGGTGGTAAAAGAATACCTGGGTTCATAGTAGATTGAGATCTTGTTACTGGTCCACAGCTCTGACTCCCTGTATCTCTCTGGTTCATACAGTCTTGAAAGAAACTTCAAGAGATTGTCCCACTGGGCATGCCAAAAACTATTGATGCTTAAAATTATGTTACTTCCAACACCAACAATGGGAAGTTTCAAGAATGTGGGACTTGCGACCTGAAATGGCCTCTAGATTTTAAAGAAGTTGGCTCTTCTTTATCTCAAATGTATTATGGAAAAAAGGGATAAAAATTAAATGGAATCACCAATGCAATGAAAGAAAATTTAACTATGGTGATGTGCCTGAGTATGATTTGTTCCTTAATACTAAGCATAATGAAGCTATCTTTAGGGTTCAATTAAATTAAAGAGCAAACAATGCATGATCAATGTAAAAGATGACAAAAATTAGAATCAAAAGCTCAAAACTTAGATGATTTTGTAATAACATAGAAAATATCAATAAAGGCACAGAACTCAGTCTTCTTATTAATTTTCCAATCACATAAAAGGCATTGATACATGCACAGTTATACAAACTTTTTGAATTAAGAAAACATAATAAAGGCAAATGATATTACTGGCCACAACAAGAAAGTCTCAAAAACTTCTTGTAAATCTCTAATAACAATGTATATCAGAAAATTCTCTCCCTTTCCTTTCCTCTAGTGCTTTTTCCTGCTATCTCAACCCATATTTATAGCATAATACTGGCTTAAGATCATCTGAATGGTCAAATCTCAATAGTCTAACTAAACTAGAACTTAACTGGAAGTATCTAATAGAAGATATCTTTCATATCTAAAATGATTAGCCTCTCTACAAGTTCATTGGCTGAAGTAGATACACATGGCATTTTTTGATGTGAAATAGGTGAGGACACTTGGCAGCATTCACTTGTCTATAAAAGTTTTAGATACTTTTTGAGAGTCCTACAGAAGATAACATGCGACAGTCTCCACTGAGCTTTAGCTATATTATAAAAACATTTGGAACTCATTTTATATTCACAATGATGATGACACTTGGCATGATCTACTTAATTTAGAAACTCACCTAGGGTCCACCATAGTCCTTATTCAATAATGAAACAAAAGGAAGAAACTGTGGATGTTGACACTTGGCAGTCTCCACCAAGCTTTAACAAGGGACACGTGGCACTTTTCACTACATTAGAGAAAAATATTAAAACCTTCTGTAGTTACCACTTGGTGCCCTCTGTGGGACTTTGAGAGAAGCTTATTGAAATAATCTTTTGAAACTTATAAGAAACTGAAATGCAGATGCTGACACTTGTCAAGCTCCTTGGGTATATAACAGGACATGTGGCATGTTCCGTGTAACTTATAGAAATTATAATGTGTCTCAGTTGATGACACTTGGCATATTCCACATGACTTTGAGACTTAGACAAAACTTAGGCAAAAATGAAAACCTGCACCCATGCTCTATGTCAAAACCCTCACTGCCTTGAAACTGAAACATGCAGGGTCAAAAACTACAATGCACAACTGAAACTTAAAACAAAATGTAGAGTATTTTACTCTACAATTTTCATGCTCCCTTTTTTATAAATATTAGCCTAAATACTTATCCTAAGGTTTATCATATTTATTAGTATGATGAAAACCCTAGGATATGCCTTCAGGATATGCCCTTTTATTTTTGTGGGGTGATTTTATTATGTTCTTCACCTTGGTCAATAATCTTAATGCCTTAGTCCCTTTTAATTCATGGGATACCCTTTAATATGTTTAGAAATTAGCCTAATATTTTTATTCTAAGTCATTTATATATGTTTCTTGAGCCTGACTTAATATTTCCATCAACTATAAGGACCAATCACATTCAACTAATCAAATAACACTCTATAGTATGCATTTGATTACACCAAATTGATCCAATGGTGCATATCAAGTCAAGAGTTCAATGAAGCTCTAGGATTAATGAGGTGGTAACAAGTCTCACCATCTTAATTAGAGGGTATTGAGCATCCAATGGTAGTTCACTTATTGGATCAAGATCTAATGATGCACATTCATATCAATGAGATCAATCTGACAGAGTAAGATCATCATAGACTTTTCAATAGAGTTCTAAAGTCCCACAAGATGAAAAAGTGGCACAACCTTAGGGCATAGTATAGATTAAAGACCAATTTTTTTTTGGAAATCAATAACTCACATTGATTCATACCCACTTGATCGAATGAAGTGAGATCACATTGAATTGTCAAAGGTTTCATGGGACTACCAAGTGGCTCAACTTTGGAGCCCAGTACAAAGAGCACATAAGCACTAAGAAGTCAACATATGGAACATGCAGATTGCATAAAAAAATAAAAAATGATAATTGGTAAGCTTGGAAAATTGTCCCTATAATGTGTTTAAAATTAAGGGTCGCATGACCATCAAAGATGTTCCTATAGACATCAAATTATGGTCACATGGACATCAATTTTAACATAGCCAATAATCCCCATAATGGGTTTAAAATTGGTGGTCATACAACTGTCAAAGATGTTGTGGGTGTCAAATGATGGTAATGCAGACATCAATTTTAACATTGTAAAGATCTTTGATCATGTGTCTAAAATTAATGGTCACATGACTATCAAAGATGTTCTATTGGACATCAAATGATGATCATATAGACATAAATTTTAAGATAGTTGCTTGGATCTAAATTCAAATGCAATGGTCATATTTTGAATAGTGCTAAATAGAATGACATGGTGATGCCATAGAATTACCACATAAAAGTCATGTGAGTAAATTAGAGACTTGACAGACCTAGTAATGTAAGGGTTGGGATATAATATCAAGATGTATAAGCTCATGACCACCATTAGAGAAATGTTAATTCCATTGTGGGGAAAGGACCATAACCAAACCCTTTGAGCACTATGATTGACCTAAGGGGAGTTGAAGTGTTGATTGTATAAAGGTAAGTCAAGTTAGAGTCCATTGGTGATATGTTTAAAAGGGATTTGAAATAATTATGGGGGGGATATCCTATATATTTAAGCATCTTGAAGATGGGACCATGCCTATATTGGGCATCATCATAAAGCAATGAATACCCTACATCAGTAACTTAGAACTCCATCAGCTAGTGGGTCCCAAAGTTAAATGAAATAAGAATGTTCTTTTTGTAACTAGTAATGTATAATATTTTGAAGTGGAATATTCTATTCGTAAAGGCATGTGTTGTTTTTAAAAAAAACAACCTACAAGATCAGTCCAAAGGGAAAGTTTAGTGTATTTCTAGAACATTTGTGGAAAGGACAACTATCCCTACACCTATACTTTTTTAATTAGTTAGGAATGACCAACATGCTTCCTTGCATCTTAAAAAAGGAGCATTATCAATTGTAAAAAATGAGGGAATTCTTAGATCCAAATTACTTTATAAATATTTTTGATAAATTAATATAATTAAAGAATTCTACAAAGATTATCCAGTATTTGCTTGTATTCATTGTTATCATGGCTTCTCTCTCACTTGTTTATTCTGATTTTTAGATTTGAATGGTTATTATGAATTCTTGATGTGTAATTTGATTGTAGAGTTGTTAACTTGTGCCAATGTTAGGTTGACTAAAATTCCTTTGGTTCATATTTACATTATTTCCACTTTCCTTAGGAGTTTACTTGATGTGTGATGGGATTTGGGCTTAATATATTTCATGTTACACATTATTTAAGTGCATGCTTGGAAGATATTTGAACTTTGGCATGATGTTTGGAATGAAGATCAACAACATCTCTTTCTGCCCTACCCTTCCTTTTGATCTTTTTTTAATCAGATCACTTTAGTTTAGCCTACCATTTTAAATATCCATCTTATATTAGTTATTATATTAGTTCTTAATCATAATTCACCATCTTTAGCATGGTATATTTCATATTTTACATAGATCTACTATTTGGCCATGGTGGCTCCTAACCAATAAACATTATAAATATTGTGAAAAAGTCACTTATTCTATCTTTGTTCCATCAAAGATAACAATATTATCACAAATTGAAAATCATGCATTAAGTTCTTAGAAATTATAAAATGAGAATTGTTTCCTAAACAATCTGGGCACTTGTGATACATATTTAAGCATCAACATGATGAGCTTTGTTGGTGCTAGAAGGAGAGGAATCAACAAATCTTTGTGAAATTGTAGGATATTTGTTGGTTTTGGTATATTTTTATCAAATATCACTCTATTATTTGCGTATTTATGTTTCTCTTATCATAAATTTGTAAATTTTGGTGATCTTCATGGTTTCAAACTAGTCTTTATGCTTATTTAGATAAAGATTGTCATTCTTTGAAGACATATGTCAAATTATGGTAAAGATAACTTTAGACCTATGAATCCAACTAGTTTGAAGTTAGTAATGACAATTTTATTCAAATATTGATATATATTTTACAAATTTGAGTTCATTTGAACTTAAACTTATAAAAATCAATCATACTTACACACCTGGATACCTCTTTGAGATAAATTAGTTAAATATGGCCATCCTTTTTATTGTTTATATTAATCTTTTTAAAATTTACTTAATGTGCAAGTATAATCATTATTATTTACAAATATTAGTTTGACGCATCATATTTTAGATAGGATTCAAATCTCTTATGCTAGAATTGCCAAAAGTAAGACCAAGGTGAGCAAAAATTCTCAAGCTCCCAACCTACTTCACTAGTTTAAGGTTTTCATTTATTCAATATATGGCTTGGATAGGTGGTTATTCAATCAATGTGCAAGGTATATTACATGATCTTCCTCAAAATCCTAAAATTTATTTGCCTTCTTTTAGTCTTAATAATGTTATCACTACTAAAGAACATATTAATTCATTGAAGGTTTCTTTAAGATTGTTAAATGTAGTTCATAAAGATGTAAAATGTAGATTATCCCCACTCATTTTCAGAGATGTTGCATATGATTGGTTTCTCAACCTTATATAAAACTACATTACCAGTTAGGATGAATTTATCAATGTCTTCATTGATCAATTCAACAAAATTATGAGTCCTTGTGTCATGTATCAGTAGTTCACCAAAATTAAAAGTGGTGTTAATGAGACCATTAGAGCCTTTAATGCTAGGTTCCAAAAAATGTTTATTAGAACCATAACCCATTATAGAAATAATGAGGCTTTAGTCTTAAAAAATTATAAGGATGTTATAGAACCCATGACCTTCATATTGTTAAAAAGGTATCTTCTAGTCATAAACACATTAACTCAGGCCTACTCTAAAGTTGTGATCATTAATGACCAAATACAACCACAAGGTCAGATGGCATATTACATGACTAATTCAAATTATCTCATCATAAATATCATTCCTAGTATACCTACTTTAACACTAGTTCAAAACCAATTTCCCTTGAGTCATATATATCTTGGCTAAAATCTAGAGTTCCTAAATGACACTACAAGTGGATCCTATCTACAAAACCATAGAAATCCAGTGTCGATAGCTAGTAATATTGGTCCAATCCATGAGACTAAGACCCCAAAGGACTTAAATGATTTAATTTTGAAAGTGCTTCAAAAACTAAGCATTGATTTTGTTTAATTACAAAAATAGGTAGGAAATAATGGAGAAGATTCTAATAAGAGCATCTCCTTTCCAATGCATGATAGATCTCCAAGCACGTTCCATGAACACAAAAATAATGGGTCATCTAAAGACATACATATGAATTTTTGTGATGTAGATTTGTCCATTTGTTGTCATGTTTTTGAAACATCTCAATATTTAAGAGACACATGGAATTGTACCTATGACAAGGACACCCAACTTAGCAAGGACACCCCAAGGTTTCATGATACAGTGTTTTGATTTTCCTTCTAAAGAGGAAAGTAAATTTGAAGATGCTCTAGAACAATGAACAACTCTTCAATATGAGCAGTCCCATGAACAAGATAAGATACAAGCTGCCCTCTTTAGATGATGGTTATGAGGACATTTAATATGAAGACATTACTAAAATAGAAGATAATACTAAAGAAGATGACCATGAACAATAATTATATCAAGATTTTTTAGAATAAATTGAGCTGTCCCAAGAATGTAATGATGTTATTGAGACCCCAAAACTAGACAAGTTGGAACTTGATTAGATAAAAGAGCCACCTTTCTTCACTGAAGATGAAGATGAAGCAGGTGAAATAGATCAGGAATTATCATATGACTTCATCAAGACATTAGGAGTATGGGACCAACATATTTCTGATGGGAGTCTAAATGAACATAAGTTAGTTGATTAGGATGAATAAGCCTTTTGGGATGACTTGGAATATTTTTGTACAAATATTGGTAGTCCATTTACACCTTGAAAATAACCTAATAAAAATATCAATCTACGGATACCAGCCAAGATACCATTATTGAGTGAAGATGATATAAGCCACTATATGTATATGGATGAAGTATAAATAGCACTCTTACTACAAATTAGAAGAATTTAAGAGGAAGATGATTGGGTCTTACATTCATATCTTTGATCTATTCATCTGAGAATGTTAATAGGAGACCAAGCTACATCACCTATAAGTCACAAGTATATAAGTGATCCTATCCATAAGAAGAAGCCATTGAATAGGAGTAATCATGCTTCAAGGTTTTGTAATAGACTAAATAATTTTCTATTTGATCTTATAGGTAAGTAATTTATGGGGTTAGTGTAGGTCTTAGTTTTGTTTCTTTCTTGGTCTTCCTTTCTTGGTTTTTTTGTTCCTATCCCTTGTTTGTATATAATGCCTATTTATATTTGTTTATTTTCTCTTATTTTTTTCCTTTATTTTTTATAAGGTCTTTTGGATGATTCTCAACTCATTTTTTATCTAGTTTCTCAAGATCTTCATAGTTAAATAGGTATGACTTCTCAACATTGGTTGATCATGAATTATTGAAATATGAGCTTGATGTTGTAGTTTAGAGAATCTAGTAAAGACTAATGGATATGTTAATTTTTATTTGAGATTTTAAACCTTACTTTGATCTAATCTTGGTTTTAAAAATTATTTCACATGTAATATGAAATCTTAAACTATTAATACATAGTCATGCTTGCACTTAAAAAATATTAAATGCCTATGACAAAGTTTACAACCAAAGATGATTGTTTAAAAATCAAACACTTGACCAAATTCATAAACATGGATAAAATGGTTCCTAAACTTTGTTGGAAATACAAAAATGATTTAAAAATTACAAAAATAAGAGCTTATTTCAAAACCAAAAGCTTTTTAAAGTAGATGTGATTTTGGTAATCTCCATTGGAGATATGGACACCTAGCTGGCAACAGAGCAATGCCCAAACCTTCCTTGAGCTAGAGCATGGTTATTAATGAATACTCAAACATGACAAAAATCAATGTTAATTATTAAATTAATTAACTTAGAAGTTTTTCTCTAAATCCTTTGGTAATCAATAAGTGGAATTAAAGCACACAAACAACATGACTAAAGTTTTGATGTTTGATCCTAATTCTACATGTGCAAGGTTTATTCTAACCATAAATTAATATTAATAATAGTTCTTGATCAAGTGGAATAGTGGCTTAATTATTATTCTAAACTAGATTCTTTGAATTCTAAAATATTTCTATGTTTCCCCTAAAAATTGTCATTTGTTGAGGTTATCATACCCCAATTTTTGAAAAAAGGGGACCCATGTCTCAAATTATGTAAATTTATAGCTTGAAATTAAAAATACACTTGATTATAGTGTCATTAACATGATTTTACATTATTTTTTATTTGAAGATCATCCACACCATGGTCCAACTAACTTATTTGTTCATGGTTCTAGTTTAATCTTATCTAAGGTGCTAACATTATATATTAGTGTTTCAAGTTGCAGGTTTAAAGGAGCCCATTTGGGTTTAAACATGATTAGGTTTTTTTGCTTCAATGGTAAATTGATCTTTTATCTTTGGTATATAATTGATTAATTAAATTCATATTTTGGAAACCCTGGCCTAATATTTTACATGGACTTTTTAATTTAAATTTAAATTTGGTAGGAGATTTTTATTTAATTTTAAGTAGGGAGAAATTAATCATACCATGGACTTATTTTATTTTTTTCTTAAGGCTTGGTCATGTTTTTCAACATAACCAAACCTTAAGATAAAAATCTTAGATTGGTCTAAATAGTTGTATGGTCCCTTTGTTATAAAGCTTAGCCTAAAGCCTTATCCTAAGGTTTATCATATTTATTAATATGATGAAAACCCAAGGATATACATTTAGGCTACCTCCTTTTATTTTTATGGGGTCCTTTTATTATGTTCCTTGCCTTGGTACATAATCTTCATGCCTTGGTCCCTTTTAATTCATAGGGTCCCCTTTAATATGTTTAAAACTTAGCCTAATATTTTTATCCTAAGTCTTTTATATATGTTTCTCAAGACTAACTTAATATTTACATTGACTATAGGGACCAATCATATTCAACTTATTAGATCCCAATCTACAGTCCACATTTGTTCACACCAAATTGATCTAATGGTGCATATCGAGTCAACATTTCAATGAAGCTCCAAGACTAGTGAGGTGGTGACAAGTGTCACCATTTCATTTAAAGGGTATTAAACAACCAATGGTGGTCCAATTATTAGATAAAGATATAATGGCATGCATGATAAATCTAGAATCAAAATAGGTTGAACCTTGTCCCTACTTAGTGCGAGTGCACAAGTATTTTATTAATAATTCAAAAAAACAAGTACATAAGGGTGCCTTTACTCCATTAACCCTTTTACAATGCAAACATGATTTATATAGTTTTTACCAATGACCGGTAAAAACAAATAATCCTATAACCAACTAAATATGGGAAAAACAACCCATAAAGTAATTATAATTAATAAACATAAAACATAAAAACTACCTAATAATTAAACTAAGTTTATTTTATGGGGGTGTCTTTATAAAAGATGCATGCCCCATTTACAATAGTAATTTATTTCCTACCAAAAATCTAACCTAATGTTAAGACTTTGGAACAAGTCCTAACAAACCCCCCTATGATCCAAAGTCAGGTCTTTGGACGCATACCAAGCATTTTTCTGAATTTTTCAAATTTGATTCTGTCAAGGGGTTTTGTGAAGAAATCAACTGTCTGATCAGCAGTTGGGCAATATATTGGATTAAGAGTTTTATTTTCCACCAGCATTCACAGATAATGGTATTTGACATCCATATGTTTTGTTTTGGCATGAAACACTAGATTCTTGGACATCTTGATTGCACTTTGATTATCAATGTATAACTGTGTAGGAGCAAACTGAGAAACCTGAAGATCTTCAAGAATATGACAAAGGTAAACAATTTCTCTATAAGCATCCCATGCTGCAATATACTCTGATTCTATTGATGAATTTGACACTGTATCCTGCTTCTTACAACACCAAGCAATGGCAACTGAACCCATATGCATAGTGTATCCTATGGTTGACACTCTGTCATCCACACATCTGCCAAAATCTGCATCACAATATCCAACAAGTTTGAAGTTATTGTTGTAGCGGTATTCAAGGCCATATGTTTTCATTCCCTGAAGGCAATGAAGTACTTGTTTTGCTGCATGCCAATGAATTTCTCTAGGCTCATGCATAAACCTAGATAAAATTCTAACTAAAAATGAAATATTGGGCCTAGTAGTCATCAAATATATCAAACCTCCCACCAATTGTCTATATGTGGTGCCATCAAAAAAGGCACTACTATCATCCTTAGACAATTTCAAGTTACTTTCCATGGGAGTGAGGGCAGGTTTGCAATCACTCATGCCAAATCTCTCTAATAACTCAAACATATACTTAGTTTGTGAAATGAAAATGCTATGCTCTTTCTGAGTTACCTCTATGCCTAGATAGTATTGAAGAAGTCCAATATTTGTCATCTCAAACCCATCTTTTAATTCCTTCTTCATAGACTTGTTATGGTTTTCATCATTACTTGTAATAAACAAGCCATCAACATAGAGAACTAGTATCACCATTTTATTACCCTGCACTCAAAAATAGAGAGTATCATCTGATTCACTATGATGAAAACTAATGGATTTCAAGTATGAATCCATTTTCTCATACCAAGCCATGGGTGCCTATTTGAGCCCATACAAAGCTTTTGCCAATTTACACACTTTGTGTTCAGCACCCACCTATTCAAAACCCTGAGGTTGTTTCATATAGACTTCTTCCTGTAAATCACCATTTAAAAAAGCACTTTTAACATCTAATTGATGTACTTTCCAACCATTTTGTGCTGCTAAGGCAAGTACCATATGAATAGTGTGCCATTTGGCAGTTGGTGCAAATGTTTCCTCATTGTCAATACCTTCTTGTTGCGCATATCCTTTGGTAACAAGTCGTGCCTTATGTTTATCAATGGAACCATCTGATTTATACTTAGTCCTATAAAGCCATTTACATCTAATGGGTTTAACATGTGAAGGAGGATCAACTAAAAACCATGTATTATTGTTAAGTATGGAATCATACTCACATTTCATTGCCTGTTCCCAAACATGTTTAGTAGATGCCTCCTCAAAAGTGGATGGCTCAGTGGAAGAAGTAGTAATAACCATAGCATATTTCACCTATTTTTGAGAATTCTTGGGCCCTGTTAAACCAACTTCATCTGCTATCAAGTCAAAAAAAGTACTTTGAGCCCATTTTGGATACTTAGACAAATTATTCAAATCAGGGACTCTAGAATTCTCATTAGGTGCATCATTCGAAGGGGGACTTAGAGAATTTTCAACAATTTCTAAGTCATCAACCTGTGAAATTGTAGATGAAGGAGAGGAAATTGAAGGAATTTGAGTCTCATACCATAACTTGGAAGAGTTATCCCCATTATTCAAACCCTTATCTCTTTTTGCATTTTTCTTCTCTAATCTATCAAGTTGAGAATCAATCTCTATAGTGTTCATAGTCCCAAACTCATCAAATATTACATCTCGACTCACTATGAATTTGCTTGAATCCCGTGCAAGCAAACAAAACCCCTTTTTATCTTCAGAATAACCAAGAAAGATGCATTTTCAACTTCGTGGTTCCAACTTAGTTCTATGTTTAGGAGGAACCAAAGCAAAACAAAGACATCCAAACACTTTCAAGTGTTTAACTTTGGGTTTAAACCCATACCATGCCTCATATGGAGTTTGTCCCAAAAGTGCAACTGTGGGGGACCTGTTTCTCAAATACACTACAGTACCAATGGCTTCAGCCCAAAATTTATCATCAAGCTATTTATAGTGTAACATGGCACGTGTTGTGCCCTCTAAAGTTCTATTCATTTGTTCAGATACTCTATTTTGTTGTGGAGTATAAGCATTACTATATTGTCGATGAATTCCATGTTTTTGACAATAGTCTAAAAATTCATTAGAGGTATACTCACCTCCATTATCTGAATGAAGAGTGGCCAAATGTGAACATGTTTCTTTTTCGACTAAGTGTAACCAATCAACAAACTTAGCAAAAACTTCAGATTTGTTTTTCATAAAGAATACCCAAGTCATCCTAGAAAAGTCATCAATAAACAAGACAAAGTATCTACACCCACCAATGGATGACTTTTTCATGTCACATACATCACTATGAACTAACTGTAAACATCTATTAGCTCTCCAAGATGACTGTTTAGGAAATTTTTCTCAATTTTGTTTGCCCAAAACACATGACTCACAAAGAATACTATCTTTGTGAAAAGTGGGCAACCCGTTCACCATACCATATCTCTGCAAATCCACTAAAGAGTGGATATTCAAATGTCCATAGCGGAGATGCCATAACTGTTGTGTAGACATAGTACCTGTACATGTGTCAATAACTGCTGCAAGTTCTATATTTGGAGGAAGCACCTTACAATGAAATCTAACCAAGTTTCCATCTTCATATCCTATATACATGGTTTTATAATTATCCTTCACTAAATTGATGTAAATGAGCCCATTTTCAAGCATAATTTGATAACCTTTCTTTCGAATAGTTACCAAAGAAAGTAAGTGTTTCTTCAATGTGGGAACATACCAAACATCCTCCAAGTATTTTATAGACCCATTAGGAAGAAGAATTTGAATAAAACCAAGTCCTAGTGGTGTATGCATAGACTTATCTACTAAGGAAACTGGAGAGAGAGAAGCTTCCTTATAAGACCAAAATAAATCTCTCCTAAATGTCATGTGTTTGGTTGCTCCTGTGTCTAAAACCCATACATCTGTGAGCTCATCTTTAGCCTCATATTCAATATAATCAATGTGCCCTAAAGTAGTGAATGCAAATTCATGAGCAACATTATTAGATTCATCATAGTCATGATTAGCATACTGAGCAGATTTAGTCTTAGTTGCTTTTTGTGGCCTCTAAATTTTATCAAAAGGAATCCTACATTGTGAGGCAATGTGACCAAATTTTCCACATCTATGACACTAAATGTCAGATCTACCTCGACCTCTACCCCTATATGAATTGTGACCATGTCCTGGATCACTTGTTTCATGTGAATGTGATTGATTAGATTGTTGATTATTTGAATGACCCCTACCTCTGTTTTGATATCTGCCTCCTCTGTAACCTCGACCCCCTCTATAACTGTTTCCTTTATTGTTTTGATGCCCAGATGAACATGAACTAGGCTTTGACTCTAAAACATGGGATTCTTTAGTTTTCTTGGATTTCTTGGGTAGAGAGAGGTCATGTTGGATGAGAAACTCAGCCAAATTATCAAAGGTGATGCCTGTGATCTTGTTAGAGACATGCAACATTTCAACAAAATTCTTATAGGACCCTAGTAGTCCTTTTAAAGCAGCAGTAACTATGAGGTCATCATCTAGTTTTCCAAAACTAGCCTTAGTGTACTCAGTAGTGATATTTTTCAACTTAGACATATATTCTCCCATATCCCCATCCTCATCTAATGACAAAGTAAACAACTGCATATGAATATCTATCTTCTTATGCTTAGGTTTCTTATCATACAAATCTGACAATGTTTTCCATGTAGTGTAACTATGAGGAGAATTTTCAATATGAACATACGTATCACGAGTACAAAAACATTTAATAAGAGCTAAGGCTTTAGAATCACACAAATTGAAAATATCTAACTTAGCCTGCTCTGTTGGCAATTTGGGATTTTCATTGTTAACAATATCCCATAACTCATTAAACACTAGTGAAGCCTCTATCAATCGTTTCCAATCTGAATAATTGGAAATTGTTAATCTATCACCATCTAAAAGCAAATTCTAAATTTTTGGCATTTTGAAATGAAATCAAGTGTAGTATAGAAACATGTGACAAAATGCGAAAGAAATGAAACAAATATCACACTCACTGCACAAGACACTACTTCTACGGGGTTTTGCACTTAACCTCCGCGTAGAGCATAAAATAAAAAATAAGTATTTTTGATGGGTTTTGCACTTAAGCACACCAAAAATCAATGATTACACCATTATTTTGCCAAATTACAACCTTATTTCACAAATTACACCCTTATCTCACCACAACAACTCAAAAAGAAAAATGATTAAATTATGCCCCTTTTTCGAAAAAATTAAATAACACAATACATTAAGTATGCGTTTTACAATATTCAAAATTTTAAAAAAGAGAATATTCCTTTTTCAAAAAAAGCATATTCCAAATCAAAAATGACTTTCTCCAAGAATAAGGGATTTGAACCCTTGACCTCCTCCTTTGCAAGCTTTTAACAAAATAAGCTTAACCAATTGCTCTAAGAGCATTTACAGAACACTATACTCAGAAATTTCTATTTGTACCAGATTTAGTGTATGAGGGAAAATTAAAAAAAATTACATGTGAATGTAAGTAAATAAATTTAAATTCTTTTTCCCTTTTTAATAGCCTTCACTTCAAGCTTTCTCCCAGGTGGGCCCTCCACAGCAAATATTTGAAACAAAACTATATAAACAACAAATAATAAATTTTTGAGTTTTATTCTAGCACCATGTTTGCCTGGGACGCCATGGCTGCTGTTGGATATTTTCTTGCACCTGATTTCTCACTTATAGGCCGTACAAATCTGTACAGGCTTATTTTCATGCCAAAACATATCACGTGAATTGATTTTTCACCGTGCTCCTTCGAGTTCACCGTGCTTCCAAAATAACCTTGCTCTGATACCATTGATAACTCCAGAATCAAAATAGGTTGAACCTTGTCCCCACTTAGTGCGAGTGCACAAGTATTTTATTAATAATTCAAAAAAATAAGTACATAAGGGTGCCTTTACTCCGTTAACCCTTTTACAATGCAAACATGATTTATATAGTTTTTAGCAATGACCGGTAAAAACAACTAATCCTATAACCAACTAAATATAGGAAAAACAACCTGTAAAGTAATTCTAATTAATAAACATAAAACATAAAACTACCTAATAATTAAAGTAAATTTATTTTATGGGGGTGTCTTTATAAAAGATGCATGCCTCATTTACAATAGTAATTTATTTCCTACCAAAAATCTAATCTAACGTTAAGACTTTGGAACAAGTCCTAACAATGCATTTATCTAAATTAGATCAATTTGATGGAGTGAGATTAGTATAGACTTTTCAATAGAGTTCGAAGGCCCATGAAACTACCAAGTGGTATAACCTCGAGGCCTAGTACACATTAAAGATCAAGAACCTTTTAGAAATCAATGACACACATTGATTTGTATCCACTCAATTGAATGGAGAAAGATCATGTTGAATTTTCAAAGGTTTTATGGGACTACCAAGTGGAATAACCTTAGAGCCTAGTACAAAGAGCATAAAAGTAATGAGTAGTCAACATGTGGTACATGTAGAGTGTATAACAAACTATAAAATGACAAGTGGTAGGCTTGAAAAAATAGTCCCCATAACATGTTTAAAATTAAAGGTCACGTAATTATCAAAGACATTCTTATGGACATCAATTGACAGTCACACAGATGTTAATTTTAACATAATAGATAGTTCCCATAACATGTTTATAATTGATAGTCAAGTGACCATCAAAGATGTTCACCTGGACATCAAATGATGGTAATTGATGAGGCCACCAATTTCTCTATTTTTTAGCCTCATACATACTTAGTATATATCTTTTTTATGTAAATCCCCATAACCATCTATGACTCATAATGAATGAATGAATTTATGATTTTGTGTGTGCATATATATATATATATATATATATATATAATGTTATGAATTATTGATATTTTTTCTTGATTATATTATACTTGTGTAACTTTATTTAACAATAATTTGAAGAATAATGTAAGGCTTCAAGATCTCATTTGGGTACAACTTAAAAACTACCCATAATAACTTTAGGCTCTACTTATAGGATGCCTATAGCTACTATAAGTTACATGCATCAACTATATTTTCCACCTCCATGCTACTCATAGCCACTATAGGTTGCCTATGATAATAATTATAGGCTTCACCTACAAGTTTCTTGTAGCCACTACAGAGTGCCTGTATCAACTATAGGCTTCACCTACATGTTACCCATACCCACTATACAAAATAGAGATATTATTGTGATCATATCTTAAAGACACATCCAGCTATCTTTGGAACTGAATGGATGATTGGAAATGACCATAGCTATTATACAGACTCCCTACATGCAAGGAAATTTGGATGTGCTACCAAAGATGAGAAAGACAAGGAAAATGAGAAGGAGAAAAAATAAAATAATATACCTTGTCCTTAACCCAGTCAAACCTAAAATAAGTAACTTTGATTACTAACCACTTACAGGTTGATTGGATTAGTTTTTAAAGTATTTGTATTTTTCCTAGTTTGGTGTCTTTGGTTAGAAGTTAATAAAATACCTTCTATTTTTTATGGTAGAACCTAGATCAGATTAGGAGTTAGTGAGTTTAAATTGAATATTGGATAGTTAAGAGAAATATAAAAGTCATTACATTGTAATCTTCTATAGCAATCTTTAATTGCTATAGATTTGAGTAATGAGAACGTTGATTCTATAAGAATCTTTTACAAATCTCTCAAAGAAGGATTAGAACTTAGTTCTGAATGAGGAAAGGCCCCCTCAAAAGGAGTTTTAGTGAAGATCCTAACCCTCATTAATTAAGAGTGTGTAAGTATATTTCACTATTAATCTTATTATATAAAGTGTGATGCATGTGTGATTTATAAGTGTGAAGTATTTCTATATTTCTATCATAATAGTTTCATAGTATAACTGTCTAGTGAATTCAAAATAAGTTCATTGTACTACATCTAGTAAAGCAAGATAATTTATGAATCAATAATGCATATATAGTGTTGACATCCTTGAAAAACATACGCACCTTCGATTGATAATTAATGTTAATTAGATTCAAAAATATAGTATTCACTAGGTTATTAGTTTGCATAATATTTTGGCACCAATTTTAGGGAGGGTATCAATTATTATTTTTTAAAAATCAATCATTATTTTTTTTAAGATTGGTTAATTCACTATTCTATCCAGTCAGGCAAGTCGAGTGAAGACATGCAGTGTCTTATGCCATATGTCTAAGTTTTTGGAAGTAAATGGTTGCATAGCCTTAAATGCATTTTTTCAATCTTGTAGTTTACTTATTTCATGTTTTTAGGATTTATTTCCTACAAGAGTGATTTATTTTCTAAAAAATGTGCCTTTAATTTTTTTTCTTTCATTTCCTATTTTTTATGATAATTTTATTGCTTTCATTTCCTCTTTTCTAGAATAATTTTTCTATTTTCATTTCCTATTTGTAAAGATAATTTTCCTACTTTCATTTTCTACTTCCTAGAGTAATTTTCTTGCTTTCAGTAAATAAATTTAATATTTTTTAAAAGTAAAATTTCAATTCTAGTTATTTTTATTTTTGCACTCCTTTATTATACTTTTTGTTTATTTTGAAATAACCCCCTAGAACACTCAAAAAAACACAAAGATACTAATCCTATACAGGAAAGAATAGGATAGCTGAAAGATGTAGCATAATGTTTATGCAGGAGAAAGAGATTTTTGAGGGAGATTCCTACCAAAAAAGCCACAATTTATTAAAGATAAAGAACCACAAGTACTCATAGAAACTAAGAATCTTGCTAGAAATATATACCATAAATTAGAGGGATATTGAAGAAGGAAACACTATAAACTGAAGGAAGTAGCTTGTAGAAGTAATAATGGTTTTGAAAAATGAAACATAAGTAGATGAAGCATTAGCTTAGTTAGTAAGGACAAATGAAGGAGAAGAACCTCATGAACCAAACACTCAACAAAGTATCATCAAAACAATATTTCATCAATGATTTCTTGAACAAATCCAAGAAAGCTCAAGAGAATCTTTAGATTTCTTCTAAAAAAAAGACTATGGAATAGTTAATAAATGTTTAGTATCATATTGATGAAGGAACTAATATAGAATTCAAAGACATGATCCTAAGTACCTTTAGTATCCATATCATAATAAAATCCATCATGAATAGATAAGGAGACTTTGTAGATGACAATGTGATTCTAGATAGTTATTTTTGAATTTCTTATTCTAGATGTAATAGGTGTAACACAAATCAAAAATATCCCACCCTCAGCCTTGCCCAATTTTAGAGGTACATTTTTAGAAGACTTAGATACCTTTTTGTTTGAATTTGATATCCTATATAGAAACTATGACTATAAGCATGATGCTTAGAAATTGAAACTTTTTCCAGCCACCCTCAAGGACTCAACACTTCATTGGTTCATGGGACTAGGTAGTAATTCAATCCTCACTTGGAAGGATATGAAAAAAAAATCTAAGTATTAGGAATATGGATGAGGAAGAAGTTATAAAATAAATGACATCTTCAAGATGACTCAAGAAGGGGATGAATCTTAGGAAGACTATGTTGAATGGTTCACATTTAGTATACATAAATTCAAGATAAATGCACTATGAGAATAACCTCTAAAAATCATCTTCCTAAAAGGAGTCCAAGAAGATTGTCTAGAATCCATGGACCTAATGAGTGGGGGATATATCTCCTATCTACCATTTGTAGATGTCAAGGAATTGAGCAAGAATTATTCGAGGTCTGCCATAAATAAAGTTAGGGGAAATAAGCTTCCACTGGTAGTTACAAGTGGCCTATCAAAATCTAAATTTAGTAACCTATTACAAGACATGAAATAGGATATCATTAGTCATTTGACCACCCAACTAGATAGCCTACACTCAAGGCAAAAGCAAGAAACCTTGGATCAAGCTTTGACCATCTATTATCTAGATTATAAGAGGAAGAAGATAGATTATAGGTGTCATGAGGTTTGGGCTAAAGTATCTAACATCATAGATAAAGAACTAAAAATAGTTTAGTTGTATCTTCTAGGAAGAGATGGAGACTAGGTTTTCTATGTTATACAAAAAAACCATGGCTTCAATGACCATCTTATCCAAGTATGGGACAAAATCCACCATTTACAAATTTTACCTCCTTTAACTCATAATTTACAAATACTACTCCCAACTAGACTAGTCCATGAATGAATGTCCCACCTCCTAATTCCAGTTGGTAGCCACTTCAAGCAAGATACCCCACCACCTCCTAAAAACCTCCACTAAATGCATCCCCACCTCCTAATTCCAATTGGTAGCCACCTTAGATAAGTTACCCCACCACCTCATAGAAACCTCCACAAAATGCATCCCCATCTTGGACATAAGTTTGGTAACCACTCCAAGGCCCACCCTTCACAAACTAGTGGTAGTACCTCCAGAGACCCAATCAACCCTAGGGAAATCATCAAGGATGATTCCCTCCAAAATAACAACAATAAATTCCTTCTCTTATGCCTAATACAAAAATTTCACCCAAGCTTAATGAGCTCTCTACCCAACCCATGCAAAACCCTACAAATAAGCTAGTTCGACAAACCTTTAGTATTAAACCTATCTATTACCCAACATATGCAATAAATATCAGTGAAGTTTACCTATGTTAAAGAAAATTTATACCACCTCTAGCCCCACCCATAATAATGGAGTCAAATTAAGAAACTTTAGAAGATCATGCTAAACCACCTTCATTCCCACAAGAACTCTCTAAACCAGCAAATAAATCTATTGTTGAAATAACCCCACTATTTATAGAATGTCTTATCCTTCATCACCATACAATTAAGCCTAAATTTGATTTCATAAAACAACTCAAAAATATATATGTTAAAATTCCCCTCTTTTAGACCATCAAAGATGTGCCCATATATTCTAAAGTTATTAGAGACTTATGTCTACATAAACCTAGAAGGATCCCAATATTATGCATGTGATTGGCCAACTGGTAGACCTTATGCTGGGAAATACTCTACTAAATAAATATTTAGATCTAGGATACCTAATAGTAATGGTGTAGATCCATGATCAACAACTATCCATTACATTGATAGACCTAGGGGCTATAATAAATGTAATGACAACTGAAACCATGCACAAACTATAGTTGAATAATATTCATCCATCTACAATACTACAAATGGATGACAAGTATACATTCAGACTAAAATGAATCATTAAAGATCTTGTCATTACTATAGATTCTTGGGAGTATCTTGAAATTTTCATTTTGCTACAACCTAAGTCTAATTGAGGTGGACATCCTCTTATCTTAGGACATCCTTGGATTTCCATAGTTGATACCTTCGTTACATGTAGATTAGGTGACATGTTGATCTCTAATAGTAACCACACTAAGAAGTTGGTCCTTTATCCCCTAGTACAGCCAACCTCAGCACTAGAGCATACGTTATGGACTAAAGAAGATGAGGTAGAGTAGCCTCCCTATATTCCTATATTCACCATAGACCATGCATGAACCTTTAATTATCAATAAGATGATACAATTATCTCCAACATTTTATAGAAGACTTACCAAACTCATTCTATAGATCTTAGCTACCCATAATGTGTTAAGTTCCCATTTTCTATATTTTAAGAAGTAGATAAATCTGATCCATCTGTATGGGAAATATTCCACTAGATACTACCTCATAGTTACATCCAAACTAGATCCATTAGAAATATATAAATGATGAAATTACTCTCTTGGAAAATTAAAATCTCTCCAAAAAAAACATTTTTTATTAATAGCAAGCTGGAGTCAAATGAGAAAAAGTGCCTAGTCAGCATGTTGCATATAAACGAACATGTTTTTGCATGGGATTATTAAAATGTGCATGGAATCAACTCAAAAACATGCACACACCATATCTATATCAAATAATATTGCCAACCAATTAGATAGCCACAATATAGGATGGATCTAGCTCTTAGAGAAATAGTCAAAGTGGAATTATAGAACCTATTGACTGCTAGATTTATATACCCCATCTCAGATACTGAATGGGTTTCACCTTTGATAATTGTACCATAAAAATGGAGAATGGAATGTATGCATAGATTACAGGGAACTTAATACATCAACTAGAAAGGATCATTTTCCTCTACCCTTCATTAATCAAGTGTTGGACACACTAGCAGGGAAGAAATATTTTGCCTTTTTGGATGGCTTTAGTGGTTATAACCAGATTAGCATTGCTCCTGAGGACTAGGAGAAGACAACCTTCACTTTTCATTTGGATACTTATGATTTTTTTGTATTACCTTTTGGGTTGTGTAATACTCTTACAACATTCCAAAGGGTTGTCTTGGGTATATTTGTAGATATTTCAAATGAATGTGTAGAAATTTATATGGATGACTTCATTGTTTATAGAGAAATATTTGATGATTTCATGAACAACTTGGACAATGTGATACAATGCTATTATAAGCACCATTTATCTTTAAGTCATAATAAATGATACATGCTTATGATAGAAGATATTGTCTTAGGCCACCATGTATTTGCTGAAGGAATAAATGTTAACCCTACACAAATCAACATCATAAAAATCTCCCTATTCTTCAAAAATAGAAAGATGTCAAGATTGTTTTAGGACATAATAATTACTACAAGATATTTATCAACAATTTTAGTAAAGTAGTAGCACCATTATTCACTCTCTTGAATAAAGATGTTGAATTCATCTTGACTCATGTCTATGATACAGTCTTCAAAAAATCAAAGGAATTATTAGCCACCACCCCTATTATGCATGGTCTTGATTGGAAGATTCCCTTCCATATTCACACAAATGCTTTAGATATTTCCCTAGGAGTTGTGCTATGCCAAAAATAAAGAGCACTCAATTATGTTATTTATTTTGTAAACAACAACCTATAGGTAGTATAATTAAATTACATAGTTACTAAAAAAGAGTTCTTGGTAGTAGTCTAAGATATTAAAAAGTTCCATCACTACATCATAGTTTATTGAGTCTTTGTTCATATAGACCATGAATCCATTTGATACTTTATAAAGAAACCAACTATCCCAACTAGAGTGATAAGATGGTTGCTCTTATTATAAGAATTTGATATCACCATTGTAGATAATTATTGGGAGGCTAGACTTCTTGAATCTTTTTGGGCTTACCAAATAATGTGGAAGACTACTACATGCTTCACCTCATATGAGTTGGTCTATGGGAAGAAGCCTATCTTGCCAATAGAATTTGAGCATAAGACCTTAAAGATATAACTAGCACTTGGGATGGATATATCTGAAGTACAAAAAAAAAGGGCTTATGCAAATAAATACCTTAGATAAATATATACAACATGCATTATAGACCATATAAATTATACAACACCAATGGATTAGTTGGCATAATAGGTACATTAAAACTAGGCAATTTAATGTAGGAGATTAGGCCTTTTTCTTTATTCAAAATACAAAGATCACAAGGGAAAAATCTAGACCAGATGGCTTGGTCTATTTGAGATTGATCATGTTTATGAAAATGGAGTAGTTCAACTCCAAACCATTGATCTAGTAAGATTCCATCTATTGGTCAATGGCCATAGGTTAAATTTATACAAAAAACCACTCACTCAAGAGGAGTTTTCTAAGCACATACACATGTAATTAAAAAATGTATAAAATGATGTGTTGGATCAACATGATGTCTCACCAAACAAAGGGAGAACCAACTAACACATAGATGAAGAAGGAAATGAGGACATCATGCTATCCTCTAACATAAAGACTAAGACCTTCACTTGATCCTTAACCAATCACCCTCACTATTGACTTGGAAAGGACATAAAATAAACATTCTAATGTAGGAAATAGTTAGAGTAAAAAAAAACAACAATGAAAATACCTTTTGGGAATTATTGGTAGTTTTTGGGTAGAAAACTAGCTTGCTAGCTTCCCAAAAATGTAAAATAGGCCTACATAAAAAACTAACTTGTTGGCTATTTAGAGTTAAAAACAAAAAATGAAAAATAAACAATCATTCTAAGTAAACTATTCATCTTCCTTTAGTTTCTATGGACTCTTATATAGCTACTATAGGCACCTCCTTTAGTTTCTATGGACTATTTTGTAGCTGTTACAAGCACTTTTCTCATATCTGGTCAAAACCTTGTAGTTGATATGAGCACCATCTTTGGTTGCTACAGACATACCCTGACATCTCTCTAAGCACATAAAAGATAGTTCTTTCCAAACTCTAAGCTATTGCCTTGTATATGAGCTTTTGAGCATACAAGGATGACACCAGACCAACTAGAGGAGGAATGAAGGAGGATTAGAGCAAAAATGTCAAAAACTTGCTCAGTCCTACCCCTAAATAATAAAACAAAGTCACTATGTAGAATCCATAAGAAATAAGTCAACATAGAGGCAAATCATCCAGGCTCATGTAGAGGAAGATCACAAAGCAATAACACCTTTAGCTACCCTCTTTCATGTTCATGCAAAACCTAACTTAGATCACCCAACTCTATAATAACCACCTTCTGGTAGGAGATTAGTAATCTCTCATCCAAGTCTAATACCCCTATTCAAGTTCCATGTAGGCTATCATGAATCAAATACAAGCACACTAAGGGCACAATAGAAGCATACCATCTTGTGATCTCATATATACTCCAAAGGGCCCCACTTTAGTCTAGTTATAACTCTAAACATGATCATTAAATTCCATCAATCACTCATATGCAAACACTCACATGTAAATCCTCTACGTAACCCTAGGTAAATGGTTAAAAAGGTATGTCATATATTTTGATCATTGAAAAGTATTCATTATTTTAATATAGCATGTATGATATTGAAAAGCATATTAAATCATGAAACATGTCATTCATTAATACCCCTCAACTCACACTTAAACCCACATGATGATGTTCCAACCCACACTTATACCCCTAATTATGACCCCATTCTATCCCTTCTATCCTATTCACTTCACATCACTTAAGGACATGTGATGGCTCACATGGGGGGATAAAAGTGGGTCAGAATACCATGTATTATGAGATCCATACATATAGGATTAGATGCCATAATGAATCCATAATACCCTATAAGGAAAGTAATCAATTTCATTACTTTCCCTTGTAACTACAACCATTCATGCAAATCTAGAGCATGTCATAACTTGTAACCCTATAACTTACAACCATAAACCACCATTATTGAATAAACCTTGCTTTACTACAGGAAAAATTTTATAAGCCAAAAAAAGTGTGTTACCAATTATTGGTTGAAAGGATTGATAAAAAATGTAAACTTAGTAGAATGATAGGGTCAATTTTGAGAAGAGAACCCACAAATTATAGGCAACTTTAGGGAGACCAAGTTAGTTGGGTTGTCTTCAATAAAGATGGTTAGACCACTTATTTTGAGAAATTGTAGCATTTCTCATAATCCCTTACTAGGGAATTTATAAGATCCTTTACTGGATACCAAGCTACTATACATGGCATCACATTACTAGTCACTTAAGAACTGGTAAGCTAGGCAATTTGGATGCCAAGTATAGGAGAGAACTAGCAAGACAAACCCAATGATCAAGAAGACAGACAATAGTTTTGTTAGGGAGATGAAAGACTAGTACTAAAGAAAGGTGGTGTGGAGAGATTCAACTTACCTATATCCTAGAGGTATATATACTCATACATCATAAAATATATGATCTATGAAGGTATTATCTAATTTATGCTCTTCAGTTTAAATTTTTGAGTAATTTAAGGCATGATATAACCATTAATTTTTTAAATCACCTATGAAACATTCTAAAAAGGATGTATAAAGAGTACTAGAAAGGTATTGAAAAAGCACTATCCCATAATTTCCTAAGAAATGATGAACCTCAAAAAGAATAGGGTAATAATGAGGAAGAATTCCCTAAGGATCAGACCCAACAGGTTATACAAGAAGATGCTATAGGCACTAATGCTATTGGCCAGCCTGTAGCTACTGAGGGTCCATCTGAAACTACTATGAGTAGAAAAAAGAGAATAAAACTAGTCCTACCTCCTTCTGACATAGAGGATTGAAGTTCAAAATATCATATTCCTTCTCCCACTATCTCCTCACCACATATTTATTCTTATACCATGGCTCTTTTAATACAATAGAAAGTTCTTCCATCAATTATTGTATAATAAGAACAAGTTCCATCAGTCACCCATCCTAAAAGGAAGATGAAAATTGAAAAAAAGAAACCTAATGTATCAATAGGAAGGAGACCTCCTCCTAGGAGATCTCAAAGAATTAAGAAACAAAAGATAAATATAGAAGACTCACCCATAGACACCAATGAGGATGAAAAGCCAAAGAAAGAGCCCAAGTTTTGAAAGACCCCTGATGGGTTTGAAACTAAAGAATGGTCTATTGATGAGAAATTTACCAAGGAAGAAGAAGAATAGTCACCCTAACCATCCAAATTCACTGAGGAAAACATTAATATCCCTAGACACATTGGGTATATAGAAGAAGAATTGAGAATGGTAGATCAACCTGTAGTAGAAAAGGAATTCATTGAAGAAGAAACTATGGAAAAAGAAGTAGAATAAAGGATATTTCCTCATGCCTAGGAGTTCCAAATAATGAAACAAGCTATGAATGAAGTATATAGGTTGAGGAATAAGATAATATAATTGAAAAGTAAGAGAGGTATTGAAACACGTTTAGGGGTAGTAGAATTTGTAGAACCTTTTATGGATAGAGAAAGGTTATTGGATAAACCTGCAACAACTTCATCTATCTTTGCCATAGAATCACTTGTAGCAGATTATGCTCTAGCTTTGGTACCCTTCTATAATATATTTATTTCTCCATTACCCACTACAAAAATACCTACAATAGAAGAAGTTATTGATGTAGATATTTCAAATGCCACACTTGTAGAAACTAATGACCTGTATTTTCTTAAGGAACAATGTGGTGATGATGAAACTCACTACAAGAAGTTAGTACAAATATTTATGGAATATGTTGAAATAAGATAAAAACAAGATGACATAAAATAAAACTATAAATGGTTGAAACTAGGATCAAGTATTTGAAGGAAAAAATTAATAAAATGCATGAAACCACTAAAATGTTAATGGAGTGCATATCACCTTCTAGGGTGTATGTTGTCTACTTAGAAGAGAGATAGATTAAATTTAGATATGATAGGATCTAGAATGATTAGTCTTACATGATTTGTGATCCCAAATCTTTCTTTGAAGTATATACACATGTTGATCCTAAAATCCAAACTTAATTAAGTGAGTTTTACATACACCAATGTGTTATACCCAGTGATGTATATTATAATCCAAAAATATACTTGGAGGATGTCCATATGAATGCATTTTCTTCATATGTTCTTAATGAAACAAGGAGAAGGAAATAAGTGGAATAGTATCAAGAAAAATAAAAAGAAGCTACCCTGATGATCAGGGGTGAATCAACTAATCCAGATGCTATAATAGAAGAATGGATCTCCTTCATGAACTCAAATACTCCACAAGCATGGGTTATCATAAAATAGGTAGAATTTCAAAATCATTATTTGAGTCTTATGGAAGGAGATGGAAAGCAAATTTTTCTTCTTGTTCTCATAGATGGGAAGAAATCTATAATGCTTTAAAAAGAAAGGAACCTTACTCCCCTTAAAACCTTAGGGAGTCCATACATAGAGTATACATGTGTATTAAGCTTGTTAAGAGAAGGGTAAAATGGTTGGGGTTGATGTTTCAACCTCATTTATTTAGTTCCCAATTATTGATTAGGAGGGACAGGTCCTAGCTGATAGAGATGCTAAGAAGAAAAAATGGGAGAAAATTGATGATGCTAAAGGCTTATATATCCTTGAAGGGTCAAGATGCACTGAGCCTTTTGATTTCATAAAATTATGTGGTTTCAAAATGAAGCCAAAGCTTACTCGAGGTTGAGAATTAGGTTAATTAGGGGGGTGTGATGAGGCTACCAACTGTTATACTTTTTATCCTCATCCATGCCTAGTATATATCTTTCTCTATGTAAATCCCCATAACCATCCATGAATCATACAAATAAATGAATGAATTTATGATTTTGTGTGTATATATATAATGTTATGAATTATTGATATATATATATATATCAATAATTCATAACATTATATATATATATATATATAGATATCAATGCACACACAAAATCATATATATATATATATATATATATATATATATATATGATTTTTTGTGTGCATTGATATCTATATATATATATATAATGTTATGAATTATTGATACTTCTTCCTTGATTAGACTATACTTTTGTAACTTTATTTAACAAATATTTGAAGGATAATGTAAGGTTGTAGGATCTTTTTGGGCATAACACTTATAAGCTACCTATAACTACTATATGTTCCACTTACAGGTTGCCTATAGCCATTGTAGGTTGCCCATAATAACTATAGGATCCACCTACAGGCTATCTATAGCCACTATAGGTTTCCCATGGTAACTATAGGATTCACCTATAGGTTGCCCATAACAACTATAGAGTGCTTGTATCAATTGTAGGCTTCACCTATAGGTTGCCTATAGCCACTATACAAAACATAGCTATTATTATGATCAAATCTTAAGGACACATCCAGCTATCTTGGAAAACAAATGGATGATTGGAAAGGACCATAGCTATTGTACAAATGCCCTACATGTAAAGAAATTTGGATGTGATAACAAAGATGAGAAAGATAAAGATAATGAGAAGGAGACAAAAAGAAATAAAATAACATAACAATATACTTTTCCCTTAACCCAGTCAATCCTAAAACAAGTAAATTTGATTACTAACCACTTGAAGGTTGACTAGGGTAGTTTTTAAAGTATTTTTATTTTTCCTAGTTTGGTATCTTTGATTATAATTTAATAAATTATCTTCTGTATTTGAAGGTAGAACCTAAATCACATTAGGAGTTAGTGAGTTAAAATTTAAGATTAGATAGTTAATTGAAATAGAGAATTCATTACATTGTAATCTTCTATAGAAATCGTTAATTGCTACAAATTTGAGTGATGAGAAATTTGATTCTATAAGAACATTTTATAAATCTCTTAAATAAGGATTGGAACTCAATTCTAAATGAGGAATGGCCCCCTCAAAAGGAGTTGTAGTGAAGATCCTGACCCTCCTTAGTTAAGAGTGTGTAATTAGATTTCATTATTAATATTATTATATAAAATGTGATGCATGTGTGATTTATAAGTATGGAGTATTTATATATTTATGTCATAATAGTTTTATATTATAACTATCTCATGAATTCAACATAAGATCATTATATTGTAACTAGTAAAGCAAACTAATTTATGAATCAATAATACCTATATAGTGTTGACATCCTTGAAAAGTGTATGCACCTTGGGTTGATAATTAATGTTAATTAGACTCAAGAATCTAGTATTCACTATGTAATTAGTCTACACAACAATCATGAAAACATCAATTTTAACATAACAAAGAGCCTCAATGACATGTTTCAAATTAATGATCATGTGACCATAAAAGACATTTTCATGGATGTCAAATGATAGTTACATGGATGCCAATTTTAAGATAGTTAGTTGGATCCAAATTCAAAGGTAACAGTCATATTTTGAATAGTGTTGAATATAATGGCACAAGGATACCATGGAATTACCACATCAAAGGCATATGAGTAAATCAAAGACCTAATAGACCTATTAATGTAAGTGTTAGGATTTAATATCAAGATATCTGAGCTCATGACTACCATTAGAGCACTATTAATGCCCTAGTGGGGTAAGGACCATAACCAAACCCTATGAGTGTTATGATTGACCCAAGGGGAGATAAAATGTTTCTTGTGTAAAGGTAAGTTGAGATAAAGTCCATTGGTGAGAATTTTAAAATGGATTTAAAATAATTATTGGGGACTTATCTTGTATCCTCAATCATTTTAAATATGGGACCATGCTTGTATTGGGCAGCATCAGAAAGCAATGAAGACCCTATAGTAGTAAATTATAACTTCATCAGCTTGTAGGTCCCAAAGTTATATGATATAAGAATTTTATTTTTATAACTAACATTATATAATATTTTGAAGTGGAATATTCCATTTTTAAATACATGTGCTATTTTAAAACACACTACCTACAAGATCAATCCAAAGGGAAAGTCTAGTGTATTTCTAGAACATTTGTGGAAAGGATAACTATCCCTACACTTGTAATTTTTTAATTGGTTATGACTAACTAACATGCTTCTTTGCATCTTATAAAAGTATAATTATCAATTTTAAAAGAGGAGGGAGTTAATAGAGCCAAATTAATTTGTAAAGTTTTTTTAGCAATTAATATAAGCAAGAAATTCTATAAATATTGTCTAGTATTTACTTGTATTCATTATTATCATAGCTTCTCTCTCACTTATTTGTTCTTATTTATAGACTTAAATGGTTCTTATGAATTATTGGTGTATACATTTGACTGCAGATGCCAATGCTAGGTTGACTAAAAGTCCTTTGGTTCATTTCATTTTCTTAATCTTATTGCATTTGGACTAATGTTATTTGCTTACAGGGGTAAATCTTTAAATTGAACTTGGTTTTTATTTGCATTATTTTTACCTTCTTTAATATTTTGTGTAATGTGTGTTATGATTTGGGATTAAGTTTTTTCATGTTACACATTAGTTAAGTGCATTCCTAGATGATAATTGAACTTTTTTCATGATGTTTGGAATGAATGTCACCATCACTTTCTTCCCTACCCTTTCTTTTACTCCTTTTTTAACCTAATCACTTTAGTTTAGCCTAGCATTGTAAATATCCATCTTATATTAGTTCTTGATCATAATTAACCATATTTATCATAGTATACTACATATTTTACATAGATATAATATTTGGCCATGGTGGATCCCAACTACCAAATATTATAAATAGTGTGAAATAGTCACTTGTTCTACCTCTATTCTATAAAAAATAACATGATTATCACAACCTGTAACTCACACATTGAGTTCATATAAATTTTAAAGTGATAAGTGTTTCCTAAACATTTTGGGCACCTATGATACATATTTAGGCATTGACACTATTCAACATTTAGTGCATAGGTATCCTACAATAATAAAGGAGGCCTCATGTGAAGAAACTATTCTTCCAACTCCATCTAAGAAGAAAATAAGAAATTTGGTATTAGTTATTAATTATGATAAATTAAATACTATAAAAACCCTTGATATCTAATGGTAGGAACCCACTTATAATGTGGCATAAGATAAAGAAGAAGTGGAGACTCCTTTCCCAAAAGATGTTTATGAATAAACTATTCCTTCCATCACCCAACATAGAAGATGTATAAATTCATCATGATTTGGAATTTTTCTAGCTAGAGGCTACAATCAAACAAAAAGTAGAGGACATTGTTCATATACTATATTAAGTTCAATGTAAAGATTTTTTTATTTCCCTTTTGTTTCAAAATATAGACAACATTCAAGCTCAATATTTTTAAAACTATGAAGAAATAACATCATTACATAAGAAAGTGGATGAATCTAAAAATGAAGTTATTGATCTATGGCAATATACCAATGAGCTTGAAGAAGACAATATGTCCTAAATAAGGAATCTCATTAGATCTAAACAACATAATAAAACATTAAAATCACAAATAGCCTCTAGCTCTTACACTATGCCCTACAGACCTATGGTAAGTAAGGTTGTCAAACTATTATGTCCAAATCTGATGTCAAAATTCATTAGGAATGAACTTTTATTGTTCTTGGATAATTAAAGGAAAAAAATAAAATGATTAATAAAGAGAAACAAAAGTTACAAGATCTTACACAAACACAACAATAAAAATAATAAGACAAATAAACTCTATAGTTTACTTATCAACTAGGTGAGAAAATCTTAGCTTGTAGGATTCCATCTCCATCCTATAGTTTGTTCTTGTATGAATAGTTTTGTAGATGTAATTTTGTTCAAATTTATTTTGTATTGACACATGAGATCAACACAAGTGAAGATTTATTATTAGTTTATCAAAAAAAGTACTCCTAACAGACAAGATTTATTGTGTGAATTCTACTTATGTGAAATTATCTTGGGAAACACTAATGATTTGATGATCAACCTATTTTTTTTGGGTTAAAAATTAGATTCATTCTCTCCACCTATAGAAATAAAATAACTTGTGAAGATAGATATAATGATCATGTGAGTATAGCATGAGAAGTTAGACTATGCATCAGACCTCGATTTAGTAATGCATGGAAAGTGTTGGCATATTTCAAACACCTTTACTTTCACTGTTCTAATGTTCATGACCACTATATTCATGATTTATAAGATGGTATTACCATATTTTATTTGTTTTTTCAACACTTATTTGATCAATTTATAACCACCTGTAGTCAGTGATAGAATATGTTGACAGTTCCTTTGAAAAGAAGAGAAGCTATCTCTCCCACTAATGTAAGATAGAATCTTAGGAGATCTGAGGCCATCATTAAAATAATTTCCAATGTAATTATAGAAGGTGGACAAAAAATTTGGATATGAATGAGATTCAAACCACCCCTAATACTTTCTCCCATGTGTCCATGGAAGAACACAGAGCCATAGTTTGAAGAGACATTTAAATTTGGATTCAATTTGTTAATAAGGATATGTGATTCTCTCCTTCTCATGAGAAAATACGACAAGAATTATACTCCATATATGATCTTAGCCTTAGATTATATTAAAGAATCCACACCTATGAAGACTGAATAAGATAGTTTGTAATGGGACTTGAAAAATTAAAGTGTGGGGGAAATGATGAGTTTGCACTATGACTCATTATAACCATAATATATCATCCTTTACAACCATTAATATTCCATTTATGTTGAGCATTTCATGTATTCTTAGGGATTATAATTAGTCTAAGATAGAAGATGAATGCTTTTGTCTATTTAAGTTGATGTGAGTCTAAGTTAGTATTCTTTACATAGTGTTTTAAATGTATACATGTTTATCCCTCCATTTTTGATATGTACATGTATTATAGCATCTAAAAAAGAGTCTTGATATGATCCCATGAAGACAAGGAAGGGACTTAGTCATAAACCTATCATTCTAGTGAAGCTCTAGGATTTACCAAGAATTATATGGACCTAGGTAGATAGCTATGGACTTTCATAGTTGAACTATGAATTTTGATAGTCAAGTTAGATGTTTTGATAGCCGAGCTACAAATCTTGATATTTGAGTTACGAACTTCCACAGCGTATTACAAACTCATCTAAAACATGTTTTCAAGGCATTCCAAGGGTTCTTTCAACCATTCCATGAGGATCTAGACTCCTCCAGTTGTATTTTATATACTTTTTATTTTTGCATATATCTATATATAGACTTGTATCTATATGTATCTTTCTATTTATACAATATAATGGATATAGGTTACAATTTTGGACTAGATGATATGAATACATTGTATATCAGATTTGGTAACCAAATCTAGTTGGAATAAGTAGCTGAAAATCCCATAAGGATCTCTCCAACCATGTGTGGAATTTTTTTGTAATGTTCCTCCCAATTTTGTCCATATAAACCAATATTTATGAATATTCTCTTATTTATCTAGTTAAGTTATTACCTAGTATCTAAGGATAATTAGTTTTCTTTTTATTTAATAAAATGTAAATCCTTACTTGATCTAAGGGGATGTGAAACATTGTAATAATTGTAATTTTGAATATAAAATACAATAATATTAGTGGAAAAGAATACTCTTTCATTTCTATGTGTTAGTCAAGATTGTTTCCTAAGGATTGAATTGTTTTGATCTTGAATCCAAGGGTGAGCAAGGGCCAACTCTCCAAGGAGATAGGATGTGTGTAATTTTGATATTTATAATTTGTTTTTTATTTATTTTTTATTTAAATTAATATAAATATATATTTTTGATTGGATTGACAACCTGTAGGTTAAATAGACTATTAATTTGTGTGTACGCTTTATGATTCAAACAAACATTTATTATTTTCTTAATTTTAGTGATCTTAATTAGGTAACTTAGCTTAAGTGTGGATTCAATATTCAATTTTAGTGTGTTTAATTTTCAATAGCATTTTGTGATTTACTTCAAGCATTTCATTCGGTTTGGTGTATTTAACTTTTGAGCAAGTGTAATTCTTTCAAAACTTATTTAAAACTTTAAGAAGTAGAAACTTAATATAGATCAATTCCAAAAACCCCCCAACCAACACTATTAGTTGAACCTAATAAATACCTTACTACAAATATCTTTGGACACTAGCCCTAGTAAGTAATGAGACCAACATAGATTGGTTAAATGAAGGAATGAAAATGACACCCATCATCTACTCCTCCAAACAACATAACTTTTCCACTAAATGTGAAGGTTGATAGTAATTCACCTCCTCCAAAAGG
Organism: Torreya grandis; assembly: GCA_037957365.1. Classification (NCBI taxonomy): domain Eukaryota; kingdom Viridiplantae; phylum Streptophyta; class Pinopsida; order Cupressales; family Taxaceae; genus Torreya; species Torreya grandis. The sequence continues at coordinate 4,863,654 of JARHVA010000419.1, forward strand.
GAATGATCAACCCATGAAAACAAAATATAGAAAAAATGAGGTTATAATATTATGGAGGAAATAAATAAGATAAAATAAAAAATAAATCTTCATGAAATAGCTAAGATTATTGAACAAAAGGAGATCCTATGGAAGTCTACTACTAGGAATTCTATGGTGGATAAGATAAAACATGCCCATAAGAATGTCATATACAAAAGTAAGCCATAGGTTCATCCCTTCTCATTAACCATTAGATAATTTGGTTAGAATATCCACAATTACATGGTTGATTTTATATATTTAGCTACAATGATGCCAACATCCATCTTTCATAATCTTAGATTAACTCCAAGCCCATCCAATAGGATGATTTCATAATTGGATAAGATAGTAGTGTTGATGATTGGGGAATTGAATACTGTATATTCCTAGGTTTATTCTAATCCATGTGTGTAGATGAATATATAAATATTTGTGGTAGATATCCCTGAGGGATATGGATTACTATTGAGTAGGGATTAGTCCAAAACCCTGAATGGATGCCTTTCAATATAAGTTTCCAACATATGGTTGCCATGAAGAGGAGTTAAAAATTATATTTGAACTGATTAGGAGCCTAGGATAAAACATCCCATCACTCAATATAATACTAAATTTTTTGAGTTAAATTAAAAATCTCCTGATCTTGGGATTTATACCTTTACCAAAAAATTTGAAGTGTAGGAGCCAAAAATCTTGGGACCATCCCAACTATGGACACTCTACTTTGATGGTGAAAGATCCAAGAAGGGATCAGGTGTTGGTGTGTAATTTGTTGACCCATAGGGTAATAAGTATCTACATCTTACATAATACACTTCCTTTGCATAAATAATAGTGAAGAATATGAGGCAATTATTTTGGGTTTGTAATTTTTTCGCAAGTGTAAGGTCAAGAAAATTCTAATATTTAGAGACATAGAACAAGTGATTAATGAGGTTAAACCAAATACCCATGTAAACTATCATATCTTAAGAGGTAAAATCATAGGGAACAAGATTTAATTAAATCATTTGAAGCATTTAATATAGTGGTTTTTCCAGAGAATAGAACCATGCTATTGATTCATTGGCTACTTCAACTGTCAATTTGGCACCATTGTAGGAATCTAAAGTGTAAGGGTTTTCTATATAGATTATACCTTACTCATATATCCATGATAATATAGAAAAATTTTGGGTGTTTGATGATGATCAATAGATTTTCAATTTTTTTAATAATTCATCATAATTTGAATCCTAAACAATTGATGATAAAGAGTTTAATTAATTATTCCAAGAGGAATTGGGAAGAGAAGACATCATTCATCCCAATAAAAAACATATTCTTATGGGAATGGTTTCTTTTGAGAGAGAATTTGATATGGATACCTAAGCCCATCAATAAAAAATAACTCAAAGTTAATGAATCTAAGTTCAACAAAGAAAACATAGGACATGAGAGTGATTCATTTTTTTTAAACATTAGTCTCAATTGTACTCTAAAATAAAATCACAAGGTTATACATTTTATAATCTAGTATAAGGATGTGATTGCATGGACTTATGAAGACTTAAAAGTCTTCAAACCTTGAGTTATCACCCATACAATCCCATTAAAACTAGACCATAATCAATTCAAGAAATGACATAGGCCAATCAATCCCATCTTGGAACCCATTATCTATAAGGAAATGAAAAAATTATTAAGTGTTAAGATAGTGTTTCCCATTAGGCACTCAATGGTTGCCAATTTGGTTCCAATCTAGGAAAATAATGGGGAAATCAGATTGTGTGTTAACTTTAAAAACCTTAGCAAGGATTATAAAAAATAAAACTATCCTTTGCCTTCTCTAGATGAGGTGATATATATAGTTAGTGGTTCTAGAATGGTGTCCTTATTATATGGGTTCTTAGGTTATAACTAGGTGCTAGTGGAATCTAAGGACAAAATGAACACTACATTTACTATAAAGTGGGGTACTTATGCATACAAGAGGATGTTTTATGGAATAATTAACATAAGAGATACCTTTTAATAGGATATGGAACATGCATTGAAAGGTTTGATAGTTAAGTTCATAATCATCTACATGGGTGACCTCACTATTTTCTTAAATAATATAACTGATCATGTAAGTCATTTACAATTAATATTTTAAAGGTGTAGAAGGTAAGGAATTTCACTTAACTCAAAGAATAACAAATTTAGTGTGAATAAAGGTAAATTATTTTTTAAAATCATCATGAAAGATGGAATTCCCATTGATACAAAAAGAATTCAAGGTTTCTAAAATATATCCTTCCAAAATAACAAGAAAGAGCTCAAGTCTTTCTTCAAAAACATAAATTTTGTGAAGAATTTAATCTCTAGTTTTAAAGAGATTATTAGGCCCCTAAATACAATACTAAAACATAATGCTAAGGTGTAATAGTCAATATAATCTTGAAAGGATTTTCAAGACATCAAAGATGCCATATCTTAGGCCTCGATGTTATTCAACCCTAGCTTCCACAAAGACTTCCTTTTGTATTCATTTGCTTCAAAACATATAATTTTTATTATTGCTATTATTATTACTAAATAAAATGATGAAAGTGAACATCCTATTGAATTTATGAGAACAAATCTAAAGTAAGTAAAACTCAAGCACTCCATGATAGATAGGTAGATATTTACTTTGGTCAAAGAAGTAAATAATTTTTAGCATTATAACTTAAGGAATAAAACTATTGCTATTGTATTGTGTTGGTTCCTAGTTATACACCTCTCACACTCAACCTTTCACACTTGAAAGAAAATAGAAAACAAATATGAAAACCCCACTAATATGTCATTATATCTAGGGAAAGGTTTAGCATCAAGAATGTAACAAATGTATAAAATGACTGAGAGGCACCTACAAAGGGTATGGTTAGCTCCATGCTACTTCTATCTCTACTTGAACCAAGGTGAGAAGACCTATATGGTAGCTTTCTCACTTGAAGATATTATTCAATTTAACCTCCATGGGGATTATTAGCATAAAATAACAACAAATATTACCAAGCACAACCAAACCTGCACACTCCACCTAGGAAGGGTTGTCACAAGGAATGTACAAATGCACTAAGTCACACACAAGCTACTAAAGATAGATATAAATTTTCTTATAACCTTCATCATAAATAATAATTAATATTAGTGCTGAATGAAAAATTTCAATATTAAACTTGAAAACACAAGATTAAAATACATGTTATATAAGCAACATCATATGCATTTATATGAAAATGACACTTATGATATGTAACAAGGATTGTATCATTTTTAGGGTAGGATAGTTTGTTAATTATAAAGAGGAAGGGTATGGTGTTTTGGTGGTAGTTTTCAATAAATAGGTTATTTTATAACATTCATGACATCACTTATTAAAAAGACAACAAATACTCATAAATAATCTAATGAGACATGCTAAATGATCTTTAAAAGATATAGAACATACACTGAAACTAAACCTTCAAAACACTTTTCCCTATCATATACATAAACCTATGGTTCCCTAACATGTTATTCAGAAACATATTCTAAAATAATGAAAAAAGGGATTTATATTCTAGATCTAAGCTGAAGATGATAACCAATAATAAGCATAGAATAAGATATCCAATCAATAACATTTTCAAAACACATCACTGCACTTCATCAACAAGAAATAGTAGAGAATCACAAGCATTATAATTAACTTGAAAAGAGATACTACATACATTTGTTTTTTAAAATTTTGACAAGGGGACAAGTATGGTGAGTTTGTACATTTGACAAGGGATACATAAACATGCTCTCAAACCTTGCTAGTGGTTGTACAGTTACAACTACCCTAGTAAGAGAGATAAGATCTACACACAGTAGTTGATCCCTAAAATGTTTGTAGAAATTAGACTTAGAGAAAATGAACAACCAAAAATAACCAACACAATGACCAACCTTTTTAATAGAGGAAAAGACCTCGATTTATACATTTTTTCCCCATTTCAAATCTAGGATTTTGAGTTGCAATCCGCATTTGCCAAAGTCATGTCAAGATGTTCCTAGTTGGAATAAATCCTTTTCTATGTATGGAATATTCATGTAACTATAAGTAAAATCATTGTTACAAATTCCTCTATAATAAATTATTAAAGCTTGAAGAAAATATTTTTATTTCTTGGCTATAAATGCCTTTCACATGAGCTAGAAGGAGGATATTCATGATGAAAACCAAAAAATCTTTGTATTTATGCATAACTACATAAATATTCACTTGATCACTTGCTTGGACAACTAGAAACTTCTAGACAACTGCCCTCACCCTCATATATACTATAGAACAACCTAATCTTGTAATGATGGCTTGGGAATATTCTGGATCCATGGCCACTTAAATGATCTTCCTTAGAGTGGCCTATCTTGATCTTGAAAACCTACACTATCTCTCCCATTAGAGGAGCTTGGATGAGAAAAATATGAGAAAATGCAATACCCAAGTTTACTAGACCCCTTTACCCTTTTGGCTCCACCTTGCCTTTTCACATTTTGCATTTTTCACCTTTGTCCCTTACAAACTTTGTAATTTTCACATATTTGCTTTTTTAGTGTTTCCATTGCATTATATCCTTTTTAATGCATAAATGAATTATTTTAAACCTTTGACCTATTTGAGAAAATCTTGGCCCCTCTCATAAATTTTCAATTTGTAAATTTCTAGGTTGTAATTGGAACTTGTAATTCCACTAGGAATTTCCCTTAGGAAAATATTCTAATGAGCACATAAGGGGTTAATAAAGCCATATTGAATTGTAATGCATTAAGCATTGACTTTTCCATCTTAAATATTTTCCTCTCTTATGTAGGCTTTATCTAAGATCTACACAAAATCATCAATTACATGAAAATAAACCCCTTCATATTGGCATGTCAAAAACATAGAAATAACACCATAGGTCGTAAGCTATTTCAAATCCTCAGATTTCCCATAGAGCTACCATGCCTCATTTGCAATTTTACCTAGTCAACCTATTGTCAGTGGTGAAAGCTTCACTAACTCCCTTGCACAAGACCCTTGAATATGATGTGTATGCCTATGTGGAATCACCATGTCACATTTTCTCATCCATATATATATATATATATATATATATATATATGACCATGGCTTAAAATTAGCATTTGCATGCCCATCATTTGATGTTTGTGTGATCATTAATGACATTTGTGTGACCATTAAATTTAATCCCTAATGAATAATTACCATGGCTTAAATTTAATGCCCATACACCCATAATTTGATGTCTATGTGATCATCAGTGACATTCATGTGACCATCAAATTTAATCCCTAATGGATAATTACCATGGTTTCAATTTGACATTTGTACACCCATTATTTGACATCCACATGAACATTTTTGACATTCATGTGACCATCAATCTTTGAAACCCAAAAACTTAATTTTTGAACTTTAATTTGATGTCCACATGGCCATCAATGATTTCTGCATGACCGTCACACTACTTATTCAAATTTAAAGGCTTGTATCTTGAGATATAAAAAGTATGAAGGCACCAAATTTTAAGGAGATGTTTATGGCATCTAAAATATTATTTATATGTGATCCTTTGACCATAAAACACTTTTTAGTAAAACTTATAAAATGCATAAGCAAACTGACCAATCTATTTTTTCATGATGTCTTGATGATGATGTGGTTCATTTAGACTTGTGCTATGAGATTTTACTTAGTCACTACAAGCTTGAATCTTGGCACATCCATGCTCATCTTGAGTCCCTTTAATTATTTAGAACTAAACACACACTATCAAATCATCTTGATCTGTGCTAACATGTACCGTTAGATTGTGATCTACTAAGTCAAACATGATTGGATCAAAATTTAACATAAAAAATAAATAAGTCAAAGATCAAGACATAAAGAACTTATTAAAAATACTTAGCCTACTTGGGACATAAAGAACTTAGTACAATGAGATTTATCCCAAGGTTTTTTGGTGCATAAATAAATATGACATAAGCTTTATGAATTTAAACTAGGTTATCAACAAAGGAACTAAGCACTATTTAGGCCATGCTAATAGGTAAAATGGGACCAAGGGCCATGGGAAATAAAAAGGGACCAAATATGAATTTTAAGACTAAGGTTTGGTCATGTTAATAAACATGGCCAAACCTTAGTATAAAAATTAGACTAAGTCCATGGTATTTTTAAAATGTTCCTGCTTAAACTTCTCTTGCCAAATTTTATTTTTAAATCAAATGGATTAAGCTAGGGAAATTAGAACAAGGTTTTCAAAGTGCTCAGAAATGAATTCAACTTGACCTATGATAAACACTTTAAAACATAGAGTGGGCTAAAAAAATTAGGTGTCTATGCTTAATAAGGGCTCAATTTCTTTAGTATAATTTTGGAACTAACACTATCTCTCACTTGGGGATGTACACCCCCTAAGGGTGTGCAAACCCCAAAATGTAAGACCAGGTGTCAATCCATTGGGTCACAAAATCAACACTTAATAATTTATCATCAATACTCATGAAGGCTCATAAAAATAAGGGACCTTGAAAAAAATAGATTAGGAACTACAAGGCCTAAAGTAAATGGGTAACAAAAATAAAAAAAAATGGGTAAAAAAAATAATTTATTATCAATACATATGAAAGGAACTACAAGGCCTAAAGTAAATGGGTAACAAAAATAATTAAAAAATAAGACTATACACTATACAATAATGTACATAGTTGTAGACTCAATCAAGGAAGTGTTTCAAATGTCTACCATTGACTAGTAGATCTAGTATTTCACCACCCAAGTCTCTTAAGAAGAAAGTATGTTACCCAATCTGATAGTTGATGTAATAAGGACCCATTCACAAGGAATCAAAATTTTCATGCTTACCTTTCTCCTCATGCCTATTATCCCAAAGTAGAACTAGATCACCTACTTAGAAGGTTCTCAAAGTGACCTTCCTATTAAATATCTTTTTTATCTCTTCCTTAAAATTGAGGTGCCTTTCATGAGCTTGTCCTCAAATTTCATCAATCTCAACAATCTGGTTCATCCTAATCTCATAGTGGTTGATTTTCTCATCATCTTCTAGTTGTTGCATAAGCTGATAGGTTGGCAACTACAAATTCATAGGCAAAACTTCTTGAGCTCCATAGACAAGCTTAAAATGGTTTTTGTTGGTAGCTCTCTTAGGCATGATCTTATAAGCCCATAAATAAAAAAAATTCTATCTACCCCACTTATTCTTATTTACTTCCAATGTTTGCCTAATGATTTTTAGCAAGTTCTTGTTACTATATTCTACTTGCCCATTCCCCTAAGGGTTGTAATTAGAATGATAGGTTAATTCAATCCCATAATCTTTGCATGATTCCACTAAAGGTTTATCTTTGAAACTCATGGCATTATCAATAATAATTTTTATAGGCACACCAAATCTACAAATAATCTGATTTTGCCAAAAATCCACAACCACCTAGAGCATAGCCTTATTTTTAGTGACCCCTTAAACACATTTGGTGGTATCCATATATGTCTAAAAATTTATGAATCAATAATTTCTCCAATGAAATCCATTACACATTGTCTTAATGGGCCTTCAATTGTTACAAGCTATAAGGGAAGATAACTTGAAGCTTTCATCCTCCTAGCAAAGTACTAGTATTTTTTTGCATTTTATAAATTTTAGAGAAACATATTTAAATAATGATGGATACAAATAACTAGCTCTTATTATTTTATGAATTATAAATTTAGGTGTAAAATTACCACCACATACTCCACTAAGGAAGTCTTTAATTAAGTCAGTAATTTGCTCTTCTATCCTGCATCTAAAGAGAACCCCATCTGGATTCTTCCATGTAAGTTCATTTTTAGTAAAGTGGTATTTATAAGAAATAATCTTAAGAGTACTCATTTCATTCTTTTCCAAGTTAGGGAGACAATTCAAATTTTAAAAGTAATATACAATGCTTTTATATCATGGAGACACGTTAAATTGACTCAAGGAATCATCAACATTGAAAACAATAGTATTTACCTCAACAACTTAGAAATTGGTCTCAGCCATGCACTTAGCTAGAACCATCCCTTGCACTAACCTCATGTTCTAAATATCCATGTCATATTCTTGTAACTTATTGACCCACCTGTATCTCTTATTGAGTACTTCAATCTATGTCAAAATGTCCTTTACCATCATATATGGGACTTAAGCAATAATAATTAAACTCAGAATATAAGGTTTGAACATTTTAACAACCTTCAAGTGAGCAAAATATTATTTTTCCATGATGGTGTAATTCAATTCAACACCTTGCATATCTTTTCTAAAGAAGGGTATTGGATATTCTTGACCATCTTCATTCTTTTATAATAGGATAGTAAAAACAATGTTATATGATACAAAAGAGAAAATATGAAATGGCTTAGTGTAATTAGGGCTAGCCAAAATAGGGGTAAACTTTAGAGATCCTTTGATGTCATTGAATGCATGCATGGCCTTCTCCTCCCATTTGATGGTCTAATCCTTCTTCAACATGGAAGTAATATTCATAGTGATCTCTACAAATATGGATATAAACCTCCTTATAAAATTAATTTATCCAAAGAAATATTAAATTCCCTTATTTGACTATGATATAGGCTATACCCTCTTGAGGTCAATCATGAGATCATATGTAGACACTATATATCCCAAAAACATAGCCTTTTGTACTCCAAAGTGACATTTCTTTGGATTGAGTGAAAATCCAAACTCCCTACATCTAATCAACACTTTCTCAAGATGCTCCAAATGTTCTTCTCTAGTCTTGGAGTACATAGTGATATCACCCTAATACGTAACTATAAACTTATTAATCATCCCTACAAAATCAATTTCTATAGTTCACTAAAATGTTACACCAACATTCATTATCCTAAAAGACATACTCATATATACATATGCACCCCATGGCATGGTATATATGGTATTGGGTCTCTTAGATTCCTTCACCACAACCTGGTAATATCTTGAGAAACCATCTAACATGGACAACATCTCTGATCCTATAACACTTTGTAATAGGTTGTCCATATTGGGTAGGGGATAATTATCTTTTAAAGAATATCTATTCAAATTTTAAAAATCCACACACAATGGATGTCACCATTTTTATTTCTCAAAGGGACTAAATTTACAACCCATAATGAATACCTAATGGGATAAATATTACCACTATCCCTTAGCTTCTTTAACTCATCCCACATGTTATTAGTCAAGATGGGGTTAATAGGTCTCTATTTCTGCCTAAAAGGCTTACTATCAGGCTATAATGAGATGACATGTTAGAACCAGTCTTCACTATATGCTTTTAACTCAGAATAAGACCATGCTAAATAATCTTGGTACTTTTTTAGATATTGCATGTAAGTTTGCTTCTTAGCTAAACTTAGGTGAGTACCTAGCCAAACCTTTCGTAGATTCTCATGAGAACCCAAATTACAATTAATCATATACTTTGAAATAAATGAATATTGAGTCTTGATTCTTTTTGATCCATCAAAAATTGCTTCTAAACTTACCAATCCTCTAGGGAGCATGTTTGTCTTATCATGGCCCACATGAGCTGATTTATATTAAGACTAGAAAGCTTCATGAGAAACATGTCATTGGTTTCATTCTACCCACCAAGAATCAAACAAAACCAACTACCACCACCATTATTGAGGAAGACTTCCCTTCCTCACCAACCTCTCCTTTGCCTGTGTGTGAGGATGATGACATCATCCCACCTAACCTTTTTTCATCAACATGATTAACCTCAAACCCCTAACTTTTCAAAAGTGGGGACAAATATAACCATCCCTTTGACCCATCATGAGATGATAGGAGATGACTCTCCTACCATTAACATTGTTTAGTGTTAGGATGATGATTTCATTATCACCTACCTTTGTGCCCTAAATTATTCCATCCATAAATCCCTTTGTCCTAAGACTTTGACCATTTTGAATGAATTCACCATGGATATCAACTTGGGCACTCTAAATAACCACTTAATTATCAAAATTAACCAATCATTTAATGCCAAGGAACTTTGGGACTTCCCCTCCTTCCTCTAAGATTATAGCATAACATTTGCTTAGTCTTATAGTGACATTCCTAGAATTGACCCCACCATTTCCACCCATAACATAGTCACTAACCATGACACCAAGCACATCAAGTAGAAACATTTATGCATGTACCCTCACATAAGCCTTCTCATCAAAGAAGAGCTTTAGCATCTTATATTTGTTAATTTCATTCAACCCATTGACTATTCAATATCATACCTATCACCAAATCCATAGCGGGAATACACATTTATGTTGACTTTCATTTCCTCAAATTTTATTTCCCAAAAGAAAACATTCCTCTATTGAGTATTGACCAACTAGTTTATCTTAAAACCATCCATGAGATGTTATCTCTCATAAATGGATTCTTGGGTTACAATTAAATCCTAATTGCCCCAAGAGATCAACACAAGTCTACCTTCACCACTCTATGGGGGACATTATGCCATAGGGTCATGCCTTTAATACCTAAAACACTTGTGAAACCTACCAACATGTTATGACCTATATCTTCCATGACCTTATCTATAAAATTATAGAGGACTATGTGGATAACCTTATAAAAAAACTCAAACTCCAAAAGGGTAATTTATCCATTCTCAAGATCATCTTTGAGTGACTTATCCATTACCATGTCTACCTAAACCCTAAGAAATGTATCTTTAGGTTCATATTAGGCATGTTTTTTGGATTTATTATCTCTCTTCATGGTATCAAAGTTGATCTCACCAATATCAAATCCATCCTTAACATGCTTCCTCTAATCAACCTCAAGAAAATTTCTAGTTTTCAAAGGAAGCTCCAATATATTCATCACTTTATCTCCCAAAATTTAGATCGATGCTAACCCTTCCACCACTTTATAAAGAAGGATGTCTCTTTTAAGTAGAATATAGACTATCAAAAGGCCTTTGATTCACTCAAAAAGTACCTTTTGTCTCCACCTATCCTCACCCCTCCTAAGGATGAACAATTTTTATATATTTGTCTCTGCCATTGACCACTCCTTAAGGGCAATACTTTCTCATCAAGATAACATAGAGAGTAGGTCATCTACTAAATCAACTGCACACTTGTAGAGTACGAGACTTAGTACACCCATACTAAGAAACTTTGCTTAGCTTTAGTCTTATTGGCCACCAAAATTCACCACTACCTTCTTAACCATAAAACCTATGTCATAACCAATTCCAACCCACTCAATTATATACACTCCAATCCATACCAAAACCAATTTATGGCTATGTGGTTCATGCTTCTAGTAGATTTTGACATTAATTTCCTTTATCAAAATTCAATTAAAGGGAAAGTAATTGTTGACCAATTGGTTGAAGCACCATTAACAGACAATCAAACTCCTTCTCTTGAGTTCCCTGATGATTTTATTATGACCCTCTCTCAGGAAGACTTTACATATCAAGTCACCATGTTCTTTGATGGATCAAAATGTCAACATGGTGGGGGAGCTAGTATCATCCTTATTCCCTTTGATGGTAAACCTCTTATTTTGTCTTTCAAGCTTGATTTTGAATCTAATAAAAATATGGTTGAGTATGAAGCCCTAGTGATAGGACTTTATACCACTTTAGCCTTAAGAGTCAAAATAATCAATATCTTTAGTGACTCCCAACTTGTGGTCAATCAAATCAATGATTTCTACCAGTGTAAGAATGATGTTTTGAAATAGTACAAATAACTAGTTGATGAACTCTTAGCATCATTTGAACACTACTACATCCAATCAAACCCATAATCTACCAATAAGTTCAAAAATACCATGGCTTCCCTTGCCTCTCAAATCTTATCTAAACCCTCTAACTCTAAACTATTTATTATTACCCATAGACTTACCTAGCCTTTTTATGTAAAACTAGATTCTCTTACCATTTTCAATGTTGAATTGACCCAACCTAACCTTTGGTATCAATAGACTTTCAACTATCTTATCCTTGCCATCATTCCTTTAGATATTTTTAGGAATGGTTGAAGATAATCTATTTATAGTATCTCACATTATATAATTATGGGGGGAATTATTTACAAATGTGGCTTTGATGTTCTCCTCTTTTGTTGCCTATGTAGTCACAAAGCCTCTCACGCTATCAAGGAAATGCATGATGGTATAAATGGGGGACACTTTAGTGGCCTCACCTTAGTTAAATACATCCTTCACCTTGATTATTATTGGCCTAAACTTAACTAAGACTATTGTGATTATATGAAAAAGTGTGTTAAGTGTCAATAACATGCTAATACGCATCACACACCTAACCATAGTCTTTGCATTTCCACTAATTTCTAGCCCTTCTCATAATGGGGTCTATACCTTATTGGTGAAATTAACCCCCATTATTTGTAGCAACACCATCCTACCATCATTGTGATCAAATATTTTACCGAATGGGTAGAGTTTATTCCTTTAGTCTTAACCAAAGTATATAATATTGTTGACTTTTTCAACCATCACATCATTTACTACTTTGGTGTTCCTCACAAGATTATCACCAATAGTGGTAAATATTTTAAGAATAAGTAATTACAAGTCTTTGTGATGTAATCAATATTAAGTTAAGTTTTTCCTTACCTTATCACCCTCAAGAAAATGGATAGGCCAAGGCATAAAATAAAACTCTTAAAAACATGCTCATTAAAATGGTCAATATGTCTAGTCAGGATTGGCATTTACACATCCCCTTTACCTTATGGGCATATCAAAATATCATTCAAATATTTATGGGTGCCACACCTTTTTAACTTGTGTTTGGAGTGGAGTTCGTTTGGCCTCTCGAATTCCAAATCCCATCTCTTCACATATCTATACAATATCTAATTACTAATGATGATTATCATCAACATCATTTAGCCTAGCTTAAGCTACTTAACGAGCATCACATAACCACCCTTACCCATCTTCATGTCTATCAAGAGCATGCTAAACATGCCTATAATAAACACCTTAGAGAGCAATAATTCAACATCAAAGACTTAATCCTAAAGGAAAATAAACATGTCACCAATATAGAGAAAATCAAGCTAGGCAATTTTATTTTCAATTAGATTAGACCCTATATCATAACCCACAAGTATGGATTAGGAGCTTACTGGTTGTCTTGTCTTGAGGGAAACCTAGAGCTTGAGCCCTTCAATGCTTCACATTCTCACCCATTCTTTTATTAAGATGGATCAAGTTCACCTTTTAATTTAACTTAAGATCATCCCTTGATTTCAACTACATTCATCTCTCTCTTTTAGGTAAAATTGATTAACACTAAATCATGTTATTATCCATCATAGTCATATCCTAATCTTGAATAATGGGTACCATGACTATACCTATGGAATGATTTTCATGATACTCTTTGCCCCTTTTCACAAGGATAGATTCCCATGATTGTTGTCAAATAAACCTCTTTGTACTTAATAAAATTTTTTATACTTTTAGTTTTGCATTTATAAAGGTGAAACACTAAGCTTATATAAGCATGTTTATGTCAAGTAATAATCAAACAAGAAAAAAAACAAAATCCCAACCAATAGTAATCATGGGTCATTCTTAATCATTTGTAAACTACTCCCTTGAAGGATGACTATTAAAACATATTTTAAATTTCTCAAAGGTGGAATAATCCCTTGAGGGACAACTATCAAGAGCATTAAACAAAGCATACAAACTTAGACCACTCTATTAAAAGATGGATGAGCAAAGCATTTGTTAGAACAAGCAATTTTTTGTAAGATTCATACATCTATTAGCTTCCCCAACCCCCATGAAATAATAGTAAAAATCAAAAGATCAATTATCAAGAAATTAAAAAATTAAAAAAAAATTAAAAGTAGTAATCAGTTCTTATAATCAAAATAATTTTAAAAGCTGCAATCAGCTTTCATAAATAGACTTCTTACATTGATCAGTCTACACTTTATATGGCATAGACTTGTTTATACTGAGTCTTTGGATACCCATAGAAGAGGCATGTTAGTCTCACAATAATTTTCCATTTTCATCAATCTTCCCTTTATACACTATAAGCAAGAGATTTTGATCTTAATTAACATTATGTGATCAAGACACCTTTTCTAACCAACTAACAAACACTAATGTGAATCATTCAAAATACTTATGTTCCTTAAGCCAATCTAAATTTGGTTTTTATTTTAGTCCTTTTAAAATAATAATCATCATTCCTTCTTCTTATCCTCTCATAACTGGTTGATATTTTCATTGAAGATGTTTTTCTCTTGATTATATCCTTTTTTTCTCGCATCTAGTGTTGTTAATTAGCTTGTTTCATGTGCTTTACCCTAAGCAGAATAACATAAACCATAATCATCACATAATATCAATATGTGTCCTATGTAAATGCATAACCATAATCATAACCATCACAAGAATAATAACATCATAACACCCATGAACAATAAAGAAACCAACCATTTTCTCCCACATGTCTAAATCTAAACAATGAAGCATATCCTCATTAAAATTTAGCGTATCATAAACATACCTATCAAAAATCATAACCATGAATAAGGAAAGATAAAAACCATTGCATGCCTAGCTAGGTTAGTCTATATCAGTGTCAAATATCCATAACATTAGCATAATAAATATAACCATCACATCATACATAATTAACATCAAAACAAAGACCATGAGCATGAGAAATAAGAAAGGATCATATGTATAAATCATGAGTTAATAACATCATAATGTATACAAAAAATATACATGTCTATTGCTCTCAAAATGCACATCTCACCACATCGACTCATAAGCCATAATCAAAATGATATACAATAACATATAATATGTCATGTCTATTCCCCAGGGGCATCATTATCTCCTGGAGTACTACTATCTCCTAGGGTAACAGTAGGTCCTAGTTCTTATCCCCCTATAATACTTTTATATCCACTTATAGATTTATCCCATTGACTTAGTATCACCATGTTGGCACCAAATACCAATATCAGGCTATACTCACCTTATCAAGGCTCATTAAGGCACCACCTTAAGACTATAGCCTCATAATACCATAGTTCCTCTATGGTGGCTAGGTATCATGCCATGGGGATAGTTCCAAGTGGTCCTTTATATATCATATATCCTCCATTCTACCTCAAGGAGTCCCTCTCTTGTGTAACCAAGGCTATTAGAGCTCTAACCTAGTCCCTATCACTTATAAGAGTATAAAATTGACCCTGTAAGGCATCCACCTGACCCTATAGTGTTGTGACTTGTGATTGTGTTGTGGCTATCACTACTCCTACCTATGCATATAGGGATCCTCCCTATACCTATGCCTTCTGACCTCTGATAGCTAGGTCAAAATCCATAGGCTACCTACCACTATCTTCCCCACCAAAATCCATTATTATATATAAATATTGATACCATATAAGGTACCCATCAAGAAAACCTACATCATTAATTATTGGCTTCATTAGTATCTCCTTATGATATAAAAATATCCATACTGGTTGTGGGTCTAGAAGATTGATCTCAACATCCTCCTACCTATACCTAGGAAATAGACCTCGAATGCCCTATACCAAGTTGAACTACCTTCATACCCTATATAATTTGATGAGCTCTACCTCTCCATCCCTTTGGTCAAGAACCCACCTATAACTCTATAATGAGAAAGTCTATCTCCTATACCCAATCCACTTTAAGAACCCAAAAAATGGCCTCCAAATAATGTCACAAATCACCAATGCATCTAAAGCACCTCTAAACCAATCAACATCATAGGCTCCTCCTCTTGCACCTAAAGTGGAAAAATCACTTCCACCACATAAATCCAACCAAGAAATCTATCTGATTTTATCCCATCTATGACAATCCCATCAACCTCAACACCTAGATGTTCTCATAGGCCTAACATTATATCACAAGACCAACACTAATGCCATACCTCCTTTAGGCCCTAAAACCCCACAAATACTTATATATCTAAATGAACAATATTGGTACCCATCTAAATATAGTCTGCTAGTAGAAACTCAACCAATACCCCTAGTAGCAAGTATGGAAACCTCCCACTACTTGAGTCAAGAAGGGTTAAACACAAAATAACCATCATTAGCATAGTCATAAGTCTCTTCTCACATGGTGTCCTTTGATATATCATACTATAACTAAATCCTACATCATGTCATCTGAAATGATCACTATCATCTCTATATAATAGTTCTAGATGCTCATCTCACTCCTCCCACTATATGTGGTTAATCAGGTCACCTCATAGTGGTAACCATGTAATCTAGTGCACATCCTCTAGCAAGATCATGAGCTTTCCAATGGGTATTATGAAAGTGTTCATGGTTATATCCCATCTCTTGATGAGGGCCATGAACATAGATGCATCATGGGGCACATGCTGGTAGTGTCATATAACTCTGAGACTAACCTCTTCCATATGTGCCCAATCTATAGGGGTCATCCCCTAATGAATCTCTATGAAGATGCATGACACTTAATCATGCATCTATATCTACTCTCATACCAACAAATAATCAATAACAAACACACTTAGTCACCTATACTCTTTTTCTTATGTACTTAACCCCTTCACCCTACCTAACTTCACCCATTTGACCTTATAGCAAAAATCTTACCAAACTTAACATTAAAAACCTACCAAATTAATGTCATAATTCATCAAATATTACCCCTCAAAGCTCTCACCAATACTATTTGTAGCTTAATCTAACCAGTGACCTATATAAAACCTATCACATCCCATATACTTACCTTTAAAATCTATACCATTTGACCTAATCATCGATGGTCATGTAACCCTTTTATCGATAGATTTTGACCATTGATGATTAGGCTGGCCATCAATGGTCACTATGTATGATCACTAATGACAAATTCCTAACCATACTCTACCCTAAAACTATCAAAAACACCTACAATATCCTCTCTTTTCTTACCTAATACCTAAGCCCATAATATTTACCCTAACCCACCCTATCAATTTCAAAATTTACTCACAAAATCACCCAAAAATAAAAAACCCTACCTAGGGCACAAAAACATAAAACCCAATCCACAAAAAAAATCCTATTTAATTTCTATAAACAAAGCACACTTCAACTACCAATTTAAGAACACCACCTATGTCATTCCTCAACCATCATTTAGGAGTAATTTGGGGACTTGCCTATCCTCATCCATATCTATATTACATCCTACCTCAGTCAAACTCAATTACTTGGTCCCCTCAATCTACCGACCTATCAACTCTCAAGTAATCACCATCAATAATATTACCACCTAATGCATCCAAATCTAGAGATCCAACATCAACAAAAGCTAATGATAAAATGAGTTAAAACAATTTACTTTTCACTTTTAACCCCCATAAATTTAGGTTTCTTACCTTGACTATTGATGGTTAGGGTGACCATCGATGGTCGCTCTTTGGAACCCTAACCATTGATGGTCATGGGTTTAACTCTTTACAAGTTACCCCTTCACCCACACAACTTTTCAATATAACCCAATAAATTATCCACCCATGAAGACTACCTTATCTGCCCTCCTCAACTATCTCATCACCTCACCATTAGCTCATTTTAGCCAAACTAGCATGCATTTTATGACAACTTTTGCCTAGTCCTTTGATTTCAACAACAACATTGCCATGTTGAAAACTTTTTTACCTTACACCACCTTTTGCATACTTGACCCACTTATGCCTTCTTGAGAGCACTTCCTACTTCAAATACATGAAATAATTGCCCAATTTATGTTTTCACTGGGAGCACTTCCTACCTTAGATACCCACTAAAACATAGACATTGCTCAGAAGAATTATGTTTATGAATATACCCAGCCACCATGACTAAATGTGGTTACACAGTCTACTATCACTTATCCTTCTCAACACCGACCTTTATTTTTACTACATATGATAACCTAATTTATGCATGATCTTAGCTATCACTCTTTTTGTCATAATTTTCTCACTTTTTTTCACTTCAGTGTCCAACATATCACCCACTTTCATGACATCCACCTTATCAAACCTACACTTAATTCTATTTTACCTCATCAATTCCTAGTTTGTGGGGGAACACCTCCTCCCATAATTGAGGCAATCTAACCTTTGACTTGAAATCCATTTTTGTTTTATAACTTGTTGATTAAAAGCCACATAACAAAAAGGGGTAAAATTTAGACACCAAAAATTCACACACCATAATTCCAAATGTCAAAATACCCTTGGACCACCTTAGAACCCCCTTAAAACTAATTTGGTTCATTGAACCCTCACCAAACTTGACCATGGTTATTTTGACCAGCTAAATTAACCCACCCTTTAACCTACTCTTTGCATTGGCCCTTAACCATTAATAGTTAGGCCAGTTCACATCAGAGAGTGAATGTTGCTATCCCTTGATTGATAGCCAAGTACAATTACTCTACCAAAATTATGCCATACTCTATCAATGAACCAAAACACTTCAATCAATCACCATATCAACCTCACACTAAGATAATTACTTATTTTTTAATATTCATTTAATTTATTTCTATTTCACAATCAGCCCAATACCAAGCCATATCTTGAAATATAACTTTGTAACTCCTTAATTAGTCATTTAATACCTACAACCAAAACTTAGTAACCACTGAAGATTGTCTCAACCATCAATGGTCTATCCAATCATTGACAAACACTTTGACTACTGATGGTCACCTTAATCGCTGATGGTCACATCAAAAATTGATAGTCACTATGGTAGGAAATAATAGCAACTTATTTTCACCCTCTTACCCTCAACCAAACCCATTTTTTTATGTACCTACCTATTCACAGACCCCTACCTAATTTTTTGAAACACAGTTGACCTATTTAACACTAGTGTTGACTTGATTATTACTATATTAGTCATTTTTAGCCCATTTTTCTATCAAGCATTTTTGGTATTCAATTTTAATACCTTTTGATTATTTATTCATATGATTTATCATTCTATTTATAAACTTAATTTATAAAAATATGTGGATTAACATCCCCTGAGGAAGCTCTTGCTTCTGGGATCTAGCTATCACTAGGCAATCTACCTAATCATCTATCTAACCAACCATTTATTTTAGTGTTGTCTTATTTTCAGGTCATCCTCCCAAGCCAAAGATGAGTTCTTCATAATCATTTTATTCAACATGCACACAACTAAACAAGTTTTTCAACCATACTCGTATTTAATTTCTTCTTCTTCCCTTTTATAAATATAAGCTAAAATTCACTAAAACACCTACACCTATCCAAAGTCATCTTATTATCCCTCAAGAATAGGCCTCTTAAAATCCCATTATTCTTCATCTTTTGTAAGATCATCAATCTTCTCAACCATGGAATCCTTCTTATACTAAGCCTATTGATTTCAATATTCCTAACCTTATTAAGGCCATTCCTAATTCATTAGTTGGACCATCTTACCCTCCCACCATCTCCCTTTTCAAAGGAAAACCAATTTTATGAAGAGAAAATGAAGACCCTTTAGATAAATAGGAGGAGTTTTCAAGTGAAGATGATGAGAAAATAATCATCAATAGCCCTCTTTATATAGATAAACAAGAGAAATCAAACTTGGTGCCTAAATATGATGAATATGATCAACTAAATCAGTGGAATAGTGTGTAAGAAAGACATCATAAAGAGTGTTTGGCTCAGTTGATTATAGCCAAAGAGGAAAAAATGCATCAAATGATGACACAAGTGTAAAAGGTTAAACCTTGATCAACTTTCTCTATCCAAGTTTCATAGGCTACCATTCTTTGAAAGATTCTATGCTTATTCAAACTCCATCCATTCTTCCTCAAGTCCCTCTAACTCCCTAACCAAAGATGTTTCCAAATTTCTCACCCACTCCTCATATTCCAATCTAAAATTAAGAGAGGGAAAAATTTGTAAAAGCCAAACTAATGAAGTTTCTAAGTTTTAAGAGCACCTCTTTAACCCCAAAGCCAATTCAAGAGTAGACCATAATTCCATATATTCTTAGTTCACCAATTAAACATTTTTCCCTCCCACCATCTCCCTTTTCAAAGGAGGAAATGTTTTATGGCTATGAATTTTAGATCATTTAGGGGAATTAGAGAGTGTTCTGAGTGAATATGATAAGGAAATAATTATTGAAAACCCTTTTTATGACATTAAACTATAAAAATCGTACTCTCTATAAGAAAAAGATGAGTATGATCAACTACAACAATAGAACAATGAGAAAATAGACAAGGATGGAGAGGAAGAAGATAGTCTTGATGGTAAAAATATAATTTCCTCTAGTCAAGATTGCATGCATGGGTATTATGTTGAGTCACTCTCTTGGATTAATAATCTTCTATTAAACATGGGCGAGGAAGGAGATCAGACTAGATGGCATGGATTTGATCTCAATAAAGAGGAAGTGGTTATTGAATATGAAGGATTAAATCCCTTTCATGAGATATATTTTTAGAATCCTAACATGATTGTGTAACTCTTTCTCTATTGAATAAGAAGCAAGTGCATTCCATCCTAATCCAAAGGAGGAGTTCAAAAAGGAGAGATAGGTCAGGGTTGTCAACTTCTTCAATGAGATACCATTTTACATGATGGAGGAGGACTTTGAGGATGAACAGAGTGATTAAAGAGAGAATATCATTCAATAAGAAGACCTTAATTAGATTAAAATTAGTTTATAGATAATAAAAAGTGATGGTAAGCTATAAGACTTGTTTTAGATCCTAAAAGTAGGTTATGTTCCTTCAAAGGGACTATAATCTAGATAATATTAAAGAGTGTAAATTTTGTAAATAAATCATGAAAAAAGAGGGTAGAAATCCATTCAATTTACTTTACCATGGGTCAGATTTATTTGGTACTATTTTTTTTGATATTTTAAATGTTTTCTATTGAGTTTTTGATAAGCCTATAGACACTTGAACACTGCCAAAGAACAATGTAAACATGGTTTGGTTTCAACCTCTCAATAATCAAGATTCATCTCATTTTGAGGCCAATTCTTCAAGCATATCCATTGTCTTGTCAATAAAATGGCCTATAAATTACTTGGCTTGATTAGAGGCTGATAAGGATAAGCCATCACAAGTTTGCTCAATCTAGAGCATAAATTTAAGCATCAAGAAGGCCAAAATCCACCTACCTATCCACTCTAAGATAGTTGCATTTCCATTCAAATCATGTGGGTAAGTGAGTTTTTAATCTCAAATAAGTATATCACAATTATATTTAGAATTTGTTGATGATTAAAATTGCATTATTTCTAACACCAACAATGGGAAGTTTCAAGAATGTTGGACTTGCAACCTGAACAACCTATACATTTTAAATAAGTTATCTCTTCTTTATATCAAGTGTATAATGGGAAAAGGGATATGAATTAAATAGAAACACAAGTGAAATAAAAGAAAATCTAACAATGGCAATGAACTTGAATTTAATTCAACCCTTAATTCTGAGCACAGTGAAGCTATATGTAAGATTCAATTACATTAAAGAGTGAACAAAGGCATGATCAATGTAAAAGATGAAAAAATAATAGAAACAGAGGCTCACAACTTAGACTAATTTTGTAGTGACATAGAAAAATATCAACAAAGGCACAAAACTTAGTCTTCTTATTAATTCTCCAGTCACATAAAAAGCACAAAAACATGCACAGTTACATAAAATTTCTAACTCAAGAAAATAGAACAAAGGCAAATGATATTCCTAATCACAGCTAAAAAAAATTCTAAAAAATCTTGACAATAATCTCTCACAAAAAATTCTCTCTATCTTGTCTCCCTTCTAGTGATCTCTACACCCCTATTTATAGCATCAGACTAGCTCTAGATTGTCTGCACATTCCCAATCCAATGGCCTAACTAAACTCTAACTAAACAGGAAGTGTCTAACATAGGATATTTCTTGGATCTAAAACATTCTATCTTCCTGTAAGTTCATTGGCTGAGATAGATACCCAGGACACTTCCCACTTTCAAATGGAAGAGGACACTTGGCTGATTCCCTTAATCTACTTGAAAACCTTCTTATTATCTAGGAGGCACCGAAAAATGACACTTGGCATGTTCCACAAAACTTACTGAAGACACACGACACTTTTCACGTAACCTATACTCTTTATTATGTCTTTAATAAAGAGTGTTCCATCCTTGACATCTATCATAGTCTATTTCTTCAAAACTTTAACAACTTATAGAAAATGGGACCCACAACACTTCTTGTTCGAGCAACTTCAAAAAGGGAATAGGGACAGGTGGCACTTTTCATGCATCTTTAACAAGGGATATGTGGTGATCTCTATTGCTTTTAGCTATCTTTTGAGAATCTTATGAAAGGTGACACTTGGTAGCCTCCATGCCACTCTGTCTATACTATAGAAATATTTGGGCCTCATTTCATATTTACACATATAGAAACACTTGGCAGCTTTTGCTTGCCTTAGAAAAAAAACCTATGACACACCACAATCTTTACTTATTGATGAAACAAAGTGAAGATATTTTAGATGTTGACACATGATGGCTTCCACTTTCTTTAGCTAAGGATACATGGCATCTTCTATTGCTTTTAGAAAAGCATATTTAAACCTTCTGCAGTCACCACTACACACCTTCCTCTTGATCTTGATAAAAGCTTATTAAAAATAAACTTTTGAAATGTATAAGAAACAAGAGATGAAGACGCTAAAACTTGTTGCACTCCACTGAGTTGCTATGGGACATGTGGCACATTCTGACCAACTTATAAAAATTATGAAATGTGCCTCAGCTGATGACACTTGGCAGCTTCCACTTGATTTTGAAACTTAGACAAAATTTAGGTGAAAAGAAATTTGAGCCCATGTTCTGAGTCAAAAAACTTCACTGTCCTGAGCCAAAGCGCACAAAGACAAAATTTTGGAGTGTATAACTGAAAATTGGAAAATGAAAAATGTAGATTTTTTTACTCTACAATTCTTGGTGACCCCTAGGACTTTTGAGCTTGCTTAAAAAGAAAAATCCACAATCTCCCTCAAGATAAAATGTGACAAAAATCACAACTTCAGTAAAGCTATTTGATAAGCAGACCACTCATTATCAGATAATCCCTACTTATTTTGTAATTTGTTGAAGGCTAAATCAAGGTTGATGATATCTTTGTGTGAAAAATTATACAAAATATGAACTATAGCCTTTAATTTAAATTCTAACTGGGAAAAGTGAATCAAAATAGCTTCTACTTCAGGCACTGATCAATCATTTATTAAATCTTGAAATACTACCTAATCATTTTGCCTAGCTAACAACAAAGGTTTGATCTCATCAAACATCAACATAGTGTTGCTATCAAGAAAAGGAGAAGGAGGACCTAATTGCACTAGATCTTCAATGTGTTGTTTCATATCTAATTACACCCCTATTTATAGCATCAGACTAGCTCTAGATTGTTTGCACATTCCCAATCCAATGGCCTAACTGAACTCTAACTAAATAGGAAGTGTCTAACACAGGATATTTCTTGGATCTGAAACATTCTATCTTCTTGTAAGTTCATTGGCTGAAATAGATACCCAGGACACTTCCCACTTTCAAATCAGAGAGGACACTTGGCTGATTCCCTTACTATACTTTAAAACCTTCTTATTATTTAGGAGGCACCAAAAAATGACACTTGGCATGTTCCACAACACTTATTGAAGACACACAACACTTTTCACGTAACCTATACTCTTTATTATGTCTTTAATAAAGAGTGTTCCATCCTTGACATCTGTCGTAGTCCACTTCTTCAAAACTTTAACAACTTATAGAAAATGGGACCCACAACACTTCTTGTTCGAGCAACTTCAAAAAGGGAATAGGGACAGGTGGCACTTTTCATGCATCTTTAACAAGGGATATGTGGTGGTCTCTATTGCTTTTAGCTATCTTTCGAGAATCCTGTGAAAGGTGACACTTGGCAGCCTCCGTGTCACTCTATCTATACTATAGAAATATTTGGGCCTCATTTCATATTTACATAGACAAAAACACTTGGTAGCTTTTGCTTGCCTCAGAAACAAAACCTGGGACACACCACAGTCTTTACTTATTGATGAAACAAAGTGAAGATATTTTAGATGTTGACACATGATGGCTTCCACTTTATTTAGCTAAGGATATGTGGCATCTTCTGTTGCTTTTATAAAATCATATTTAAACCTCCTACAATCACCACTTCACACCTTCCTCTTGATCTTAATAAAAGCTTATTGAAAATAAGCTTTTGAAATGTATAAGAAACATGAGATGCAAATGCTGACACTTGTTACACTCCACTGAGTTGCTATGGGACATGTGTCACATTATGACCAACTTATAGAAATTATGAAATGTGCCTCAGCTAATGACACTTGGTAGCTTCCACTCAATTTTGAAACTTAGACAAAATTTAGGTGAAAATAAATTTGAGCCCATGTTCTAAGTCAAAAAATTTCACTGTCTCAAACCAAAGTGCACAAGGACAAAATTTTGGAGTGTATAACTAAAAATTGGAAAATGAAAAATGTAGAGCTTTTTACTCTACAATTCTTGGTGACCCCTAGGAATTTTGAGCCTGCTTAAAAAGAAAAATCCATAATCTCCCTCAAGATAAAATGTGACAAAAATCACAACTTCAGTAAAGCTATTTGATAAGCAGACCACTCATCATCAGATAATCCCTACTTATTTTGCAATTTGTTGAAGGCTAAATCAAGGTTGATGATATCTTTGTGTGAAAAATTCTACAAAATATGAACTATAGCCTTCAATTTAAATTCCAACTGGGAAAAGTGAATCAAAATAGCTTTTACTTCAGGCACTGATGAATCATTTATTAAATCTTGAAAGACTGCCTGATCATTCTGCCTAGCTAACAACAAAGATTTGATCTCATCAATCATCAACATAGTGTTGCTATCAAGAAAAGGAGAAGGAAGACCTAATTTCACTAGATCTTCAATGTGTTGTTTCATATCTTTGATTCCTTCCTTCACCACATCTAGAAGCTCTCTATAATTGATTGTTGTGGAATTGCAATTGAGAACCTCATTCACTTGTATAGCAATGACCATTATGTCACTAATCCCTATTGCTAACAACGTTCCATTAGTTGCATCATATAACTTTTGTAGCAGCATTTGGGAGTCAAAAAATCTCCCATAGATAGTAGACAGAGTGTCTTCAACTGAAGTCTCCACCTTTTCACACAATTTTTGTACATTTAGCAGAAAGATTAAAGAGGGTCTGAGTTGAGTAATCTCCGCAGAGATTTTTTCCATATTGATTCATAAAGCTCCTTAAACAAATTCAAAACCCATATATTCTTTGGCCTATTAGCCAACTCAAGTGTCAACTATTCTATCATTTGTCACTCTACTTGAAGTTGGGCATATATAACAGTGGTATTGTTCTACTCATTCAACAACTTTTGTTGAAGTTGAGTAACTTATAGCAAGCTTTCCTCATATTTTTCCTAAAATTTTGCCTTTTCCTACCTTATGGTTTTCACTAAATCCTTCACCTGCATTAGCCCTACTTTCAAAGAATCATTTTGGGCCTAAATAGCCTAGTGAGTCTAAAGAGAAATAATATCTTGTAACTGTTTATTAAGACTCTCTATTTCAATATTCTTAGTACTAATCTCTATGGTCAAACTACTATAGTTTGCCTTCTCTTTGGCTAGATTATCCTCTATATTTTGTAGTTTCTTTGATATTTTCAAATAATCTTCAACTACTATAGAAGTAGATTCATTTATCAACTCGACCCTATCTTGTGGTTTGAACAGGGACATGTCTATAGCCACTGCATTCATTGTGTAATCTTTAGGCTGCATCTGCTCATTTTGCTTAACTATATTCAGTGACAAATGGATCACCATCAGTTGTTGTTGGATTGGGTCAAATTGTGACCTCAGATGTGGTGTAGCCAAGGCTTTATTATCTTTGATCCTCTTTTTCTCCCTTTAGGCTTTCATTGCCTTCTATTTCAGAATAATCTACTTTATTTACTTGGAACCTTTTCTTCTCTAGGCCTACATCTTCTGGATCAAAAAGGTTTTCCAAAGTGATCAAACCTTTGGGAAGCTTATTATTCTTTAATTGTATAACTTGGTCTCCATATGCCTCTTTAATTTCTAGTTGAAATTGATCAACAAATTTCTTTAATTGTTGCAAGAATGAGAGTACCTGAGAATCATTTTCAAATACTTGCCAATTCTCATCATTGTCTGGGATAGTTGGCCTTGCTATAACTTTTACTGACCCATTGTTAACTAATAGGCCAGTTGCTGGATCAAATGTGAGCCAATCTGTGCCATCCTATCAACCTCAAAATTTTGGGTTCTAGGAACTACTTCAACATTGAAAGCTTCAAAATCTTCTATTAAGTCCCAAATTTTATGTCTATAAGATCTCATCCTTACATTTTTGGCTATTTCCTTTTCTCTAATTTGATTCACCACTAATTTTGAATCTCCTTTTACTATTAAATTCTTTATTCCCTTTTTTTTGGCTAAAATGAGCCCATGTACTAAGGATTCATATTCAGCATCATTA
Source organism: Torreya grandis (assembly GCA_037957365.1). Taxonomy (NCBI): domain Eukaryota; kingdom Viridiplantae; phylum Streptophyta; class Pinopsida; order Cupressales; family Taxaceae; genus Torreya; species Torreya grandis. The sequence continues at coordinate 4,890,385 of JARHVA010000419.1, forward strand.
TTAGTACAAGCAAATTCGAAATGAATAGCTCTCAAAATTTTCTCCCCATTTGGAGCAACAAGACAAATTCCTGCTCTAGCACCACTTTTACTTCTAGCCCCATCAAAATTTAAGGTCCAAATTTATGAATCTTTTTTAGATTCTTGAGTGTTTGGCATTTCTTCCCTTAAAACATTTGGGATTTCATGGTCCTCATCAAAAATGACATAGGTGCCCAGACCAGTAGAGTCGTAATTTCCATATGGATCACAATGCGTCATAGCTAACAAATGGTTATTTTCCTCTTCTTGGTCATATTCAGTCCAGTCACCCAACTCTTCAACAAAACCCTTTCTTATTTATTTAACATAGCATGATCTACCTCTAATTTTGATGTTGGTTCATTGGTGATGTGATCTTTTGATAGTGGTTTAGATAGAATTTTCATCCTTGAACCATATTTGGTTCTTAGGATGAGGTGAGACCAATCAAGGGACATATATCCTCCTATTTTGGCTCTAAAGTCTCTGGATAAACATAAACCAAAAATAAGAGGTATATCTATGACTAATACATCTTGATTGACAATTATATCGGGACAAGTATATAATTGTAGTGGGAGTTGTTTAATTATCTCAATTGTTTATACTGATTTGCCATCCAACTGCATGACTCCTCTAGCAAGTGGCTCATACTTTATTTTTAAAGCATCAGCTATTTGCTTAGGCATTACTATAGTACTAGCCCCTAAATCTATCATCACATTATGAAATAGTTTCTTTCCCACTATCAGAGTCAAATAGAAGGGCTCTGGTTTGGATTTACTTACATCTGCTACATTGTTCACAAGGGCTATTATCTGCAATGAACTATGTCTTTGAGCTTTTCTTTATCAACAAGTTTTTCTTTGGTGATAGTATGTTTAGGCACTACTTGACCTTGCAGAGATTCTTGTAACAATGTCTTTTGCTCAAGAATAGCTAATATGTCCCACATTGACACATGTGTTAGGGTTCTCTTCAGCCGATCTACCACATTCACTGGTCCTATTATTTGGGTTCTTTGAAAATAAGAGTACCTTGCTTTTTCTGGGACTTGTCCAGGAACTACTTGATTCTACATTGGCTGAGGAACTTCTTGTCTAGCAGCTATGTTTTGATGACTTTGAAATGGAGGAGGTCCCATAACTTCATTATTTGTGACTTTAGGTTATTCCATCATCCTTTTCTTTGATCTAGTGTAGTAATCTGATTGTACTATTGGCTTCTTAGAAGTGGAAGCTTCATTCAAGAATACTAACTCTTCATCTTCAACCCATGAAAATAGAGCATGTTCAAAGGCTATTTCTTCTTCTTTTTGTAAGGAAATCCCTTACATCTGAGCCATCAGGACTGAATTTTGCATGCTAGGGGACTGGTTGGCTTGAGTGTCAGAAGTACTTGCAAATTGTCCATCCATTCTTCTTTGCTCTGCTACCTTTTATTGTAGATTACCCATGGGACAATCTCTAGGTGTATGAGCATTATTACAAGGGAAACACCAAACATTGGTGCCATCTACATAATTATTTTTCCCTTGAACAATCTCCCTATTTGGATTTGGAGGAACATTCTATGAGGGTGTAGGGACTGCAACTAATTGGTTTGCTGGCTGAGGGTTATTTTGCCTTTGAGGACCTTGATATTGGTTTGGCTATGATGGAAATATATTTCCTTGATATCCTTAATATTAGGGTCTGGGGTAAGGATTCTATTGTCTCTTTATGTTAATTAATGCATTAGAAAATATCCTTATGATATTCTTGATATCATCCATCTCAGATGACTAGGCAGGGACAAGTTCTTTAGTAGAGGCGGTTGAGGATGTTTATACATAGACACAGCTGGGGATATGGAATTAGGGGCTTCTTGAGGCAATGGTAAGGTAATCTCTAGAAACATGGGCATAGGAGGCCTTGAGGGCAACTTTCCAACATCTATTAAATTATTTTCATCTTTAACTGCATAGTCATAAGCCTCTAGTAGAGTCTAACCTCCAAGTGATAGAATCATGACTGATATATCTGTATTTAAAGCCTTAAGATAAAACACTATATCCATACCTGGTAATGGTCTTGCTGTAGCAAGGATTCTTTCCCAAGTGCCTTGAAATCTTGAATTGAAGTTAGTCATTGCTTCTTGTGGTGCCCTTTTTATAGTAATCAATTGTTGCAATAGAGAAGATTTATCACCTTTTTCCTCAAATATTTGAAAGAAAAGATCTCCAAGTTGATCCCATGTAGATATTGTATTTGGGGTCAAAGATATGTACCATTCTAGAGCCTTTCCTTTAAAAGAAGTTGCTAACAATATTATGGCAACATTATTGTTGCATGACCACATGTATAGCTCATACATCAGACACATCCTGAAGATGTTCTTCAGGTGTTTTGAAATCTTGTCCACTAAATTTGGGTAGAGCTTTCAAGGCATTTACTAGAATAGGGTCCCAAGTGGTTGGTGGTATTGGTAGGATCAAAGGACTTCCAGTGTTTCAACTTGCATAATTACATGGGGGTATAGGATCTCCCATATTTACTCTTGATATTGGTATAACCTGATTGACTCTTCATCTTGGACTAGTTATCAAAGGTGGAAAAAGAATACCTAGATTTATAGTAGATTGAGATCTTGTTACTGGTCCACAACTCTGACTCCTTGTAGCTCTCTAATTCATACGGTCTTGAAAGAAACTTCAAGATGGTGTCCCACTGGGCATGCCAAAAATTGTTGATGATTAAAATTGCATTGTTTCTAACACCAACAATGGGAAGTTTTAGGAATGTGGGACTTGCAACCTGAATCAACCTCCAAATTTTAAAGAAGTTGGCTCTTCTTTATATGAAGTGTATAATGGGAAAAGGGATAGGAATTAAATAGAAACACAAGTGCAATGAAATAAAATATAACTATGGTGATGTGCCTAAATTTAATTTGACCCTTAATTCTAAGCACAGTGAAGCTATATGTAAGATTCAATTACATTAAAGAGTGAACAAGGCATGATCAATGTAAAAGATGAAAAAACAATAGAAATAGAGGCTCACAACTTAGACTAATTTTGCAGTGACATAGAAAAATATCAATAAAGGCACATAACTCAGTCTTCTTATTAATTCTCCAATCACATAAAAGGCACAAAAACATGCACAGTTACATAAAATTTCTAACTCAAGAAAATAGAAGGCAAATGATATTCCTGATCACCGCTAAAAAAAAAGACTAAAAACTCTTGACAATAATCTCTCATAAAAAAATATCTCTATCTTCTCTCCCTTTTGGTGATCTCTACACCCCTATTTATAGCATCAGACTAGCTCTATATTGTTTTCATGTTCCCAATCCAATGGCCTAAATAAACTCTAACTAAACTAGAAGTGTCTAACATAGGATATTTCTTGGATCTAAAATTTTCTATCTTCTTGTAAGTTCATTGGCCAAAATAGATACCTAGGATGCTTCCCACTTTCAAAAAGGAGAGGACACTCAGCTAATTCCCTTACTCTACTTAGAAACCTTCTTATTATTTAGGAGGCACTTAAAAATGACACTTGGCATGTTCTGCATCACTTACTGAAGACACACAACACTTTATGTGTAACATATACTCTTTAATGTGTCTTTGCTTAGGAGTGTTCCATCCTTGAAATCTGTCACAGTCCACTTCTTTAAAACTTTAACAACTTATAGAAAATGTGACTCATAGCACTTCTCATCTACGTAACTTCAAAAAGGGAATAGGGATAGGTGGCACTTTTTATGCATCTTTAACCAGAGATATGTGGTGGTCTCTACTACTTTTAGCTATCTTTTGAGAATCCTGTAGAAGGTGACACTTGGCAGCCTCTGCATCACTCTATCTATATTATAGAAACATTCAAGCCTCATTTCATATTTACATGGATGGAAACACTTGGTGGCTTCTGCTTGCCTCAGAAAAAAAACTTGAGACCCACCATAGTCTTTACTTATTGATGAAACAAAGTGAAGATATTTTGGATGTTGACACATGACAGCTTCCACTTTCTTCAGCTAGGGATACGTGACAACTTCCATTGCTTTTAGAAAAGCATATTGAAACCTTCCACAGTCACCACTTGGCACCTTTCGCTTGATCCTGATAAAATCTTATTGAAAATAAGCTTTTGAAATGTATAAGAAACATGAGATGCAGATGCTGACACTTGTTACGCTCTGCTGAGTTGCTATGGGACATGTAGCACATTTTGACTAACTTATATAAATTATGAAATGTGCTTTGGCTGATGACACTTGGTAGCTTCTACTTGATTTTGACCATTAGACAAAATTTAGGCAAAAATAAATTCGAGCCCATGTTCTGAGTCAAAAAACTTCACTGTCTCGAACCAAAACACACAGGGATAAATTTTTGGAGTGCATAACTAAAACTCAAAAAATGAAAAATGTAGATTTTTTTACTCTACAGAATCCAATGCTTCTCCACTTTTTTTATCTTCCGTAAAACATAAAAAACATTCTAAGTTGATAATAAAGGCAACTATTATGTTAAATAATCAATGGCTTTATTTAGACAACCTTTTATTTTTTATTTTAGTGTAGTTTGGTTACTTTTATTTCCTCCAAGTTTTATTACACATTATTTTAGTTTTTTTCCTTTCTCTAAGTGATTTTACATGTTTATTCTTGTTCCTTGCTTTATCTATTTTGTTGAGAGGTGAGTCTCAGTTTAGTTATTCAGTTTAGGCTGAGTAGGTTATAATAGGGTTATGTTCTCATAATCAAGAGTTTTGAAGGCTTATATGACTCCATTCCCAATGCATTAATTCAAAGTATTTTAATTTCCTACTTAGTAGGAAATAAACTCATATAGGTTTCTAGAATGTTGACCATTTTCAATCACCATGGAATAATAACACCCAATTTTAGAAATTTAGGGCTTCAAAATTCAGTCAGAGTTCAGGAAAAATGACCAAGTCTTTTAACTTAGAAAATTTTCAAGAAAGGATGATCTTCAAGACTTTTACAAAACTATAGATTTCAAGTAACATTGTCATTTTACTCTTTATCACCCAACCTAATTCACACCCTTTACATAAAGTGCATTCAAATATTAAAGCTTGTGTAGGAAAAGAAATAAACAAGCACACACTTAGAAACATGAACTCAAGAGTAGCATCTAGATCAGTTCATAACTTTAGGTTTGATAGAAAAGGCTAAGTTAGAAAAAGAATCAAGACTTCATGTTTTAAGGTTTTGATATTCACATGTTTTGATGTGAATTAAATATAAGTGAAAAGGACTTAGCCAACTTTTGGTTTTCTTTTCATGGAAGTTCTAAATCCCAGAGGTAAAATATTTTTAAAATTTTCTAAGTCTTTAGTAGTGCATATACATGGAAGTATGAACACTCAAGGGCATTAAATTATTAAGCCAAAAGTTAATGCCCCATGGGTTTGAGGTCCTAAGTAAAATCCACATGGTATCTTATTAAAAAGCTTAGAGGCATAGAGGCTCAAAGGCATTAACCATTATACCAAAGTGCAAAGAGTTGAAGAAGTGATATGGAATAGTAAAAATGAAAAGGTTATCAAAATTAAGACACATGGTAGAGGTAACTTCACTAATAGAATATCCTAAATTTTATAGACCCTTGATGATGTCTTAATGGATTCTTAATTTTAAATTCATAGTAGGAATCTATTACAAGAAAATGTCACCACATAAAAATCATTTACATCTCTCAGTAGCTCATTCCTCTTTCAATAGTCTTTCAACACTTAGACAATCTTGTAAAAGTTTACTTATGCCATGTGTTAATCTCTTAGTAGTTTTGAGCCCTTTCAAAATGCCTTTTGACACTTAATCAAATTTCATGAAGTTTCTTGACAATATTCATGTCAACAAGGTTATTGTAAAGTGGGATGCATCCATGTGTCTCAATCCTAATGTATCAATGTCTTAAAACCATTCATATAATTTTAAAGCCTCTTGGCTAGCAGGTTAATGGGATGATGCCATGTGGTGAAATCCCACTACTATGCATCCTTATGGTGGTCTGTGTAAGCCCAATACATTTTTTAGATCCCTAGGAAAGTATGTAATCAAGATAACACCATTTGGAAAAATCTTGCTTCATCATAGAAAGAATAGTCAATGTTACACTTAAATCTAATAGCCAACTAGAGAGAACCATTTAGACCTATCATACTCTAGGTCCCCAAGGATAACCATATGTAGATGTATAGACTTAGAAAAGATCAAGGTTTTATGGGAAAATAAGAGAGGATAATTGGTGAGATCTGAATAAACCCTAGCTTTTATAAAATTTTGAGTACATGAGGCCTAGGGGAATATACCTACATAAGTAGAAAATCCCACAATGAACCTGATGTCAACAAATGGCTAGATTCTATCACTTAGTAGTTTATTTGCATCTAAGTTGGAATTGATAGAGGAAAATTTGATGGCCAATTTCACCTATTTAGGTTCATAAATAGACTTTGTATTTACATTTGATTCATATAATTAATCTTGGAGTGGCTCATTGTGCAAATCATGACACAACTTAACAAAAATGTTATAAAAATGATGAGAGGTCAATAGAATCTAGCCCTATTCATCATAGAGGTGAGTGGAGAATACACAAATATAAGACAAGATAAAGTCTTGAGGGGACATGGTAGGCAATTACATAGGTATGACGTTGGCAATCCAAAGGGGATCCCCACTACCTCGATCCCCCTTCCCTGATCATCATCAAAATTGTAACTTCCCTAATAGTGGGGAAGATAAAAAAGGACCTAAGCTATAAATATTTTTCATATAAAAACAATAAAATTTTTCATGATAAGGGGACCCTTTTTTAGCACAAAAATGTTGAATAAATTGACTTGCCCTTGATCCCTCTACCATGTTGTTATGCCTTTGAATGAATAATATAACTATTAACCAAATTTGACTTTTAGATCAAATTGGGGTACCCCTAGGTAAAAACTTGGACTTTAGGTGTTTTAGGGGTATAATACATATGTCACAAGGTGTTTTATAGGTTAATTGATATCATTTAATGTTATACTCACCTTAGTCATTAGTTATTTGTCTTTATATCATTTTTGGGTCATTTTAAGTTTAAAAAAGGGAATTTAATGAGTTGTATGGATTTATTAGGAAGTGTGAAGGTTATACAACATGATATCATATCACATGTGTCTTTAGAGGTCTTAAGTAACTGACATAACTGAAAAGTGGTAGGATCATAAAAAGAAAAGGTAATTCTTTTGAGAAAGGAGAAGAAAATGGCACTTGTACGACCCATGGGGAAGTGTGACACATGGGAAAAGTTAATGGAACGTCCCTTAATCTTACCCACACTCATCCTAACATTTATTGATTTGTAAGTGTCATTTTTGGCCTAAAACCATTCTACTCCATCTTTTTTTCTTAGACATGCATAAGTGACCTTCATGTTTTTGCTCAATATGGATTGATGAGAATGTTTCAATTAAAATTCTCTTAGGAGGTTATATTACACTTAGATACCTTAATTTAAATATAAATATTTTTAATAATTGTGGCCTCTGCTTCATGAACCATCCTCATGAAGTTGACTATACTTTTTTGCCTATTATTTCATGCACCCTATAGATTTTTCCTTAGTTTGATTAATTTTTTATGAACCAATTCCTAATTTTGATTACATAGGATGTTTAATTACTTCCCTAATAATACATATAATTTTTTTCATGTTTTAATGGGTTTTTATGGGCAAATAATATTAGGTTTGTAGACTGGTTTTATGTTGGATGATAAGCTTATTTTCACCATTTCTAGATCTTCATGCTTTGAAGATGCCTTCAAAGGGTTGTGATAGGTATTTTTTCATGTTTTAAATTTTATCTTTTTCAATTCTTCCTTTCAAAATTAATTTTCTAATAAATCTTCATTGTTATAGTCATATGCAAGAAAAAATAGTCAGTCTACCATGAACTCATCCATAGGTGCCATAAGGAAAGTGTTCATGCTAAAAGGAGGGTTTTGACACTTTCTCTAGGTGTTTTAGAATGTGAAAGATGCATTTTGAAGTATGATATAGGTTAACAACTCATGAAATATCAAAGGGAAAGATCACTGTCTAATTTGTCACACTTATTACCTACACATTGAATGCACACCTACAGGTGGCATAATAGATGGACATGATGTCAAAATGGAGTATTAAAACATGAATTAAAGCCTTTATTGAGACCCTAATATATTAAGAGTTATTTATCATGAATTTTTACATGTTAAAGAGGAAAAATGAGAGTTAAACTATGCTAAAAGGTTCAAGTGACTGTGTTCAGGAACACAAGCCCTAAATTAAGAAAATATAGGTCCTATGGGTTTTAGAGATAGCATAAAACATAGTTTCAAATACTTTAAATGCCTCACAATGAGTTAAACCCATAGTATCCATCTAGGATAATGACCTTGTAGAGTTTTAAGGTAAAATGAGCAATAGAGATTAGTTTTTATAGATCCCAAAAGTTTCCATTTAGACACTAAACTCTAGTAGTGATGTCTACAGGGCTCTAATTCAAAATGGCCTTGCACTCAAGGTTGATGATTTTAGACCATGAAAATACATGAAGATGATTATAAATGATTCAAATGAGCATTCATGTTCCAATTATCATATATGGATGTTATAATACTATGTTTGGGTTTTATGCTCACCTACAGGCCTGTCCTACTCCCAAAATGTCCACCTATGATAGGGTCTATGATAGTGACCTAGAGTTGATGATAAGATGGTGTTTTAAGGTTTTAAAAGGAGTATAATAGTAAAATAATACACTTATTCACATAATAATATCTAATTAAGACCTCTAATCATCATGAACAAGTGCAGTTAGAGAAAATTAACCTATAAGTAGGCCTAAAGGATAGGGGAGTCTTAGTCAATGCAAAAAGAAACTCAGTTATGAACTCGAGTTTATAAGGGGAGTATAGTGTATAGGAAGATATAAAATGGTTTTTTTTTCATGGATAAATGGATATTATTTTCATACTATGAATAGGTATCAAATAAGTGAATGTAACCTACAGGTAGGGTAAAAAGGCAAGTGTCTCAGTCGGGTAGGAAGAGACTCAATTTTGAGGTTCAAATGCTTGAAAATAGGATAAAAGTGAAGTTAACATGTTGAAACTAAATATTAAAACTATATTAGAGGAATTTTTATTTCCATTAACTATTTATGATGATAAACAAACTTACCTAGGCCTCTTAAGGCCCTAACACACACCTACAATCCTATGTATGACTGTGTAGGTAGTGAGCATGAAGGAGTAGGTATAGGTGATGGTAAAACATGAAGATGGAGAAAATGATTCTAAAAAGGTAAAAAATTAATATATTATGTTATAATAAGGTTGGTTACATTGTTTTTCCAAGCTTTAATCATGTAATTATACCTACATGTATCTTTCTTAGAAGTAGAACCTAGTCAATGTTAAAACCTAGTCTTGAGAGGGTCAAAAGTGTGAAGGGTATATGAAAGGTCAAAGTGTTCAAAAACTATGGTATAAACTATATCATGAATATGAAAATTTTAATAGGCATTTTAAATTAGATATATATCAAACAAGTGGCTCAGACAAGCTAGAACATAGTCCACATGTGAAGCTCCTGCACAAAGTCATATTTACAGAGTTCAATCTTAGATTTTAAAGCATTTGAGGGGTTAATTAGATAGAACATGGGATTTTTTTTGTGTGTAAGGGGTCATTTTAAATTATAAAATTCTCTAAAATATTTATATTTTTTAATAAAATAGAGGAGGCACCCCTTATTTTGTCTCAGATAGGGGGTACTTCCCCTTATACAAGACTGGTAGGTTTTGGTGAGTGATGTATAAAAGTGAGACCAGGAGTTAAATAAACATATTAATAAAGTGTAAAAAGATAAAACAAATCTATTTAATCATGATAAATCAAACACATAAGGAGTAATCTAAGTCATTTTTCTAAAACTTCAAGTTTTGTAAGAAGGCCTACTAGGCAGGTTTTGGCCTAGTGCCCAAATGAAGGGTCACTCACACTTATAGCCCTATTTAATATTTATATCCTATTTAATAATGTTTTAAGGACTAAAATATAGGTTTATATATATTTTTTAATGAAAGGGAATCTTAAATAGGTCATATTTGGGTTTTGAGGTACAAATAAGCTAGAAGACCAACATTAGACCTATGTCCAAATGAGGGTATTTCACACTTATATCATGAGATAATATTTTTAACCTATTATAACATGTTAATAAGGTCTCTAAATGTATTTTAAAATCTCAAATATGAAAAGGAAACCCTAATAAATCTATTTTTGATTTAAAACTAACTTAGAAATGTAGGAAAAGAGGAAAACAAGCTTGATAGGTCAAGTTCAAATGCTCACATATTTTTGGAGGCTTTTCATGGAGTCTAGATGATTTCAAGGATGTTTATGAAGGTATTAATATATGAATTTGTGGAATTTGTTGGAAAATTCAACCTCAATTTTTTATGAATGAACATTAAGAGTGGAAATAGTTCTAAAACCCTTGTAAACCCTCAATCAAGACCAATTTAGAGAAATAGAGTTAGATAGATGATATAATGTAAATTTTTTACTATTAAACCTATTATACATTGTAGAGTACTCACTCAATATAATCCCAATACTTTTTTACTATATGAATTTGTATAAACATGGTGTAAAATAGGCTTTTCTTGATTGTTTTGTGCATTATGTAGGCTACAAGAGGAATCTGAAGATGAAATCAAGTTTGGATGGAATATTTAGACTTTTTATAAATCCTTATTTTCATTTAATTATAATTAAAAACTCCTAATTTTTCAAACTAGGTGCTTCATCTTAGCCAGTCAAAACTAGCCTAGTGGACAAGCTAATGATAAGGGTGGAAAACTTCATGTGAACTAATCTTAAAGCGTGTTTGATGCATATAAGGATATGGAGGGTCTTTATAGGTATCATCTACTACCTCCCACATATTTTCATGAGTAACTAATGTTAGCAATATATAATGTAGAGAAATAATAATGAAATAAAGATAGAATTAAAATTCAAAAAACACAACAAAATAGAGATAGATTTAATGTGGTTCACCCAATATGGAATACATCCAAATAGAAACTAATATTCCTTATTATTTAATTAAAAAAATGAATGGAAAAAATATACAATACATCCACTATAATATCTTCTTTACTCTCTCACCTTTTCCACCTGATTACAATGCCCTCATATCAAAGGAGGGTTAAAAATTTGGGCAAAAATGCACTAACATAATTTCGACCATTAGATATAAGACCTAAGAGTAAATGGTCTCGATTAACTATGAAATTAAAATATTTTATAATTAATTTTTCATAAAATTTTGCTTTGACGGTGCTACCCCCAAACCCCTGTTAGGAGGGGCTCCTAAATAGGTCATCGCACCTTGGACCCCCATGGTGACCCTATTGGGGGGTGATCCCCCCCCCCCCCACACCTCCCTATCAAGAACTAGAAATTCAAATAAGATCAGGCTCCACCATCTAAAAATCTCCCACTTGGATATTGATTGTTGTAAATCCACTGTTATAACTCTTACTTGGACTTTTCTTTGAAATTTGACCCTAACATGCTTCTCATCTTCCTTGTTATCCTTGAAGACCTATTGAAGCTGAAAAACTATCCTAATTATCTTTAGTGATTACCTTTGTTAGCATATCTACTATATTCTAACTGATATGGATCTTTTCCAACTTTGGTTGACCATCCTCTAAAACTAAATGAATGAAGTGATACCTGAGTTATATATATTTGGTTCTTGATTAGAATGTTGAGTTCTTTACTAAATAAATCACACTCTATCTATCACTATACAATTTACAATCTTCCTACTTATGCCTCAACTCTTTCATGAACTCTTTCATCCATACCATCTCATTAATAGATTCTATAGCTACAACATATTCTACCTCTATAGTTGACAAAGTAAATATCTTCTACAATTTTTAAATCCAACTAACTGTTGTGTCACCAATAGTGAATACATAACATGTGGTGCTCTTCCTACCATCTAAATATCAAACCATGTCTACATCAACATATCCTTTCAAGGTAACATCTAAATCTTCATATCACAAATTTCTATCATTGGTCCCTTTTAAGTAATTGATAATCCACTTGACTATATCTCAATGCTCTTTCTTTAGATTGTTCATAAACCTAATGACAACTCCCACTGCATGAGAAATATCTAGTTTAGTGCACACCATATCATACATTAAACTTCTAACTAATGAATCATATGGTACTTTGGTCATGTAATTGATTTCTTCTCATGTTTTAGGATACTATTCCTTACTTAATTTGAAGTAACCTCCCAAAGGTGTACTCATAGGTTTTGCATCTTGCATATTGAACTTGAATAACACCTTCTTAATGTATTCTTATTGAGATCATGTCAATTTCATATTTTTTTTGTCTCTTGTTATTTTCATACCAAGGATTTTCTTTGCAGCACCCAAATCCTTCATTGCAAATAAATCTTCTAGTTTTCTTTTTAGCTCATCTATATCATGCATGTTAGACGTTGTAATAAGCATGCCATCTACATACAATAAAAAGATAATATAGCTACCATTATCTAATCTCTTAAAGTAAACACAATGGTCAAAATGACATCCACTATAACTTTGTTCTATGATAAACATGTCAAATTTTAAATGCCACTATATTGGATATTGTTTCAAGCCATACAAACTCTTATTCAATCTGCACACCATTTTATCCTTACCTTTGACTTCATATCCTTATGGCTGATCCATATATATTTCCTCCTCCAAATCACCATGAAGGAATGTAGTATTCACATTTAACTATTCAAGGATAAAATCTTCTACTGCTACCAAACTTAAAATAGTTCTTGTATAAGTCATTTTAACTACTGAAGAAAATATTTTGTCAAAATCAATACCTTTCTTTTGTACAAACCCCTTTACAACAAATCTAACCTTGTACCTATTTTTTCCTCCATATTTTTCCTTCAACCTATAAACCCATTTATTTTATAATGATCTTTTACCTACAGTAAGATAAACCAAATCCCAAGTTTGGTTGTGTACCAAGGAGTCCATCTCCTCTTTCATGCCTTACTCCCACTTCATTTAAGTTTCTACCTATATTAATTCTTCATAGCTTTCTAGATCATCACCATTAGTAAATAATAAATAATAAAGTGAAGGAGAGTAATGTTTAGGGAGTCTACTTACTATAGTAGATCTTCTAACTACACTTCTAGGAGTTTGAGGTATTTGTTGTTGTTGTTGCACATTTTTATTTTTTGGCACTTTTGGAATTTCATTTCCAATAATTTCATCAAGTACTACATATTCTATATTTGAATTTTCATGTTTCTTTTCTTGCAACTGATCTCTATATATGGCCTTTTCATTAAAGATCACATCTCTACTCCTAATGATTTTGTGATTTTCAATATCCCATAAATGGTAACAAAAATCATTAACTCCATATCCAATAAAATTACATTTCTTGGATTTTTCCTCAAGATTGGTTCTATTTTCTTTATCAATATGGATGAATGATTCACAACTAAAATTCTTTAAAAAAGAATAATCTACCTTTTTACCTATTTATGCTTCCTCTAGAATGCCACCAACTAAAGGACTTGAAGGCCCTCTATTTATTAAGTAAACATCAATATTCATAGCATATACCCAAAATTGTAAGGGCAACCCTACATGCAACCTCATGCTCCTTGCATGTTCCATGATTATCTTATTCATCCTTTCTGACACACCATTTTGTTGTGTTCTTGGAACTATCTTCTCTCTATAAATCCCATGGGATGAACAGTAATTATCAAACTTATTGTTATAGTATTCACCTCCATTGTCTAATATTAAACACTTCAACTTATTTCTTGTCTCATTCTCAACCAAATCTTTCCATTTCTTAAAAGTATCAAAAACATCAAATTTCTTTTATATGCAATAAACCCAAGTTTTTATAGTTATATCATCGATAAAAGTAACATAATAAGAAGAGTCACCAAGGGATGATACCTTAGTTGGTCCCTATACATCTATATGCATAATCTCTAACTTTGCATCCTTCTTTGTCCTCCTAACTCTAATAAATATGACTCTCTTCTATTTTCCATACATACAGTGCTCATATAAATCCAAATCCACCTTCTTCAAATCTAGCAACAAATTCTTTGAGTGGAGAACTTGCATCCCCTTCTCACTCATGTGCCCAAGTCTATGGTGTCATAATTTTGTATCAAATTTTGTAGAAGCTAGAGAAATAGAAGAGTCAACATCACAATTAGATAAATAAAATGTACCTACATTATCTCCTTTTTCTATTACCACTGATCCTTTAGTGACCTTCCATGAATTTTCTATAAATGTAACTATGCAGCCCTCACTTCCTAGATGCCCTAATGAAATTAGATTTATTCTCAACTTAGGAAAATGCCTCACCTCTTTAAAAAACCATTTGTTTTAATTCTATAATTTTATCTATATCTTACCCTTTCCTATAATTTTATAGGGTTCACCATCACCCAAATAAACTTTCCCAAAATCACCTTGAACATAGTCTTGAAAATATTTATTATGGGTTGTAGCATGAAATGAAACCCTTGAATCTAACACCCAAGAATAATTAATGTTATCTATATAAAGGATTAAATCATCTTGTGGCACATCACCTACTACATTTTCTTCCTAATTTTTTTCTTGTTTTACATCTCCTTGTTTTCCTTTTTGAAACTATCAATATTTGTTTAGGTGTCCTTTCTTCCCACAAATCTACCACACCAATGTTCCTCAAGATTTAAATCTACCCTTCTTAGAACTCCCATGATTCCTTAGGCCTTTTCCTCTATCCTTTTATCTTCATTTATTCTCCATAGTTAAAGCATTACATGATGTCTCACACGTGTTTTTCCATTTCATTTCCTTGCTAAGGATAACACCATTAACATCATCAAACTTTAAAGTGTTTGAGTCAGAGATAGAATTGCTCATAACCATGACCAATCCATTATAGATTTCTATAAATTAACACAAAATAAAAATATCCCTAACCTCATCATCAAAATTTAATCCTATAGAGCTTAACTAATTTTTGACCATGTTAAATTCATTTAAATGGTCAACAATAGATCCACATTCTGACATTTATAGATTAAATAAATTCTTCATAAGAAATACTTTGTTATAGGCTAAGTGTTTTTTATACACTCTATCTAATGCCTTTATCACATCTATTGTCTTTTATTTCAAAATATTTAAGGCCACCAATGCTTCCAAGCACAATCGTATTGTTCCTAGTGCCTTTTTATCAAGAACCTCCCAATCTTCATCCTTCATAGTCATCAACTTCTTTGCTATTCCACCCAATGATAGGAAAAGATCTTTATGAAATATATAGTCTTCCATTTTTATCTTCCATAGTTGGTAGTTTTAGTTGATAAACTTCTCAACCTTAAACTTGACTTATTTTGCCATTGCTTCCACTTGAACTAGGATACCTCTTTTCCTATGAGTTTATCTACCAAATGAACCCTTGGATCTAATACTAGTTGTTAGGAATATATAATGTAGAGATATAATAATTAAATAAAGATAGAATTAATATTCAAAAAAAAAAATTTAATAGAGACATAGACTTAATGTGGTTCATCGAATATGGCTTACATCTATACAGAAACTACTAGTCCTTATTATTCAATCCAACAAATGAAGGGAAGAAACCTACAATACATCCACTACAATATCCTCTTCACTCTCTCACCTTTTCCACCTGATTACAATGCCCTCATATCAAAGGAGGGTTAAAAATTGGGGTAAAAATTAACTAAATTAATTTCTACTATTAGATCTAAAGCTTAATAGTAAACAGTCTAGATTAACTATGAAATTACAATATTTTATAATGCATTTTCACAAAAATTTGCTTCAAGGGCACTACCCCCAAACCTCCACCAGGGGGGCTCCAAAATAGGTCATCACCCCCCTAAGCCCCAATGGTGACCCTAGTGGGGGGACATTTCCACTCCACATCCCCTATCAAAAATTGGACATTAAAATAAGATCAGGCTCCACCATCCAACAACTAATCTCTTTTTAGAAGCCATGTGTGTAGGGTGTATGAAGGAAGAGTTTTATAGACTATAAATGATGATATATCCTTTAAAAATGATTCTAGAGGACCAGGCATGCAACCAATGCATGTATAGGCATGTTTTATATCCTTTCCCTTCATTTCAATCATTAGAACTATCACTAATCAATTTTGGGATGTTCAAATAAGGATAATCATGAAGGCAATTTTTGAGCCAATTAAAGGAATGTCATGCCACTTTGTAATATTTTTATGACTTGGATGGATACTTAAGATTCTTAACCTTTCATTTTTCATCTCATATCTTCTTCTCATGCACAATTAACTCCTTGTATCAGCTTGATAAGTGTTCTTATGACCTTTGTACTTCTCTCTTCTCTCTCTCAAGTTTTATAAGAACTAGTCACATTGGCATTGTAATCTATGCTCCTCCTAAGTATGGAAAAACCCTACTCATTTTCATACCATTTGATCAATAAGACTACTTATTTTTACCTCTTAATGACTTTTTATAAGTATGTTTTACTTGGATGATGGATCTTACTTAGTAAAGACTATGGATTCCTTAGCATGTTTTCTCATTCTTTCACCCTATTTTTAGTTGGAAAGCTTGTTTTTATAGTGCATATGAAGTGTTATATGAAATTTCAAGGATTGAGTGAATTAGTCTTTTCATTAATTCCATTCAAAGCCTCTTGTCTAGTTTTCCTAGATTTTCACATTCATCCATAACCTCGTATTGTAACATTGATGTGAGAAGATGCAAATTGGAAAAGTGTATGTTAATATATCCTTTGATTTCATATATAACATACTATTGTTATGAATTTATAAATCTATTTGGTGTATCACCTCCCTTATAATAGTTTTCTTTTAATGATATCTCTCTCTTTTCACCCCCAAGTTTAGTTTTAGTTGTGATCCAAAGTGGTACATCAAGGGATATAGCCCTATCTAGAGATTCACATCGTTACTTAGGCTATCCACAAGCCTAGAGGTGTTTCCATTATGCCACTTAGATGAGGATAACTTTGCCATCTCCTCAAAGGGTGAAAATCTAAGTCATAATAGTAACTATTTTTAATTTCTTAATGAATTGCATTATATGTGTCACTTATGAATTATTGATGCTCTCTTTTTAGTGAAGTGTTTTTTCCCTTTGATTGTGTCCAATTCCATTTCACCTCTATGTAAATGAACTCTATGTCTGAGGTCATAGTCTATGTATATCATGGTTTATACATTTTTAGTTGTGATTATGAATGCTTCTCCTTATAATTCTACCATAGGTACTTGTACCTCTATATTAAACACTAATGCTAAGATGTTATTGATTGAGTCGTGTATGTTAATTCTTTTATGTTCATTTTGTATGCTTAAGCGAGTATAGGGTATCATACTATTTGGGTGTATCACCTACCTTTTCTTTTAGTTTTTATATTTTATTAATTCTTTCTCTCATTTCCTTAAAGTGTAATAGCTTAGTATTAATCTTAGGTGATCCATTAGGGGAAGTTGACCCTCTCTATAGGTTCACTCCAACCATAGGAAACCCACAAACTTAGGATGTTCCTATTGTGTCTATTGGGTGAGGAGGCTTGACACACTTCCCTAGAGGATTCAAACTCAATACAATAATATTTTTTATATTATCAAAACCTCTAATGAACTTACAATATTATCTAGTGTGACCCAAGAAGGTACATACCTCATGTTGAGTGGTTAAAGTTGGATAATGACTACAATCTTGGCCAAATCCACCATTAATCCATCTTGATAAATTATGTGTCCCAATAAGATTCCAAATGGAATGGAAAAGATACACTTTTTAAGATTCATGGAGATATAAAGTTTATGGTAGTTCTCTAACATGAGGCACAAATTATCATAGTGATTGTGCACTAAACCATATATGGTTTAGTCATCAAGGTACACCTAAAGGAAATTATAGATGAAATCCTTGAAAGATTACACTAAAATGCATAAGAACATTATTGGTACATTCTTTAATCTAAATGGCATAAAATTATACACAAAATAACCCCATTCAGTTATAATTTTTTTTTCCTTGTCTTCCTTAGTAATTTACATCTATTGATAGCCAAAAAATCCATCAGTGAAAGATTATATCTCAGATCTAGGAACACCTTCCAAAATTTTCTCTATGAATGGTTTTGGGAAATGTTTAATGACACACACAACATTGGTTTGCCTAAAATTAATAAAAATGCAAATTTGACCATATTTCTTGATGTTGATCACCATAGGACTAACCCACTCATATTCATCTATAGGAGTAGCAAATCTAATGTGTAACAAACTATCAATTTACTCTTTAACTCTAGCATTTAGATTAGGGTTCATCTAATATGATCATTTCCTCACTGATCATTCACCTTCAACCAACATGATATGCATCTTGCCCATTGATGGATGTACTTCATTTATATATAGTTGTATGGGAAAATGTCTTGATATTCCTATAAGAGTTTAAAATAATTGGTTAACTCGATATCTGAATTGTAATTGTGCACAATGACTATTTTAGGTGCATTATTATGTTAAACCTATTATCACCTAAACCATGCACCTACTAAATTAGAATATGGTTCAGTGATAGAATGGGATTATCCCCTAGGTGTAATACACTTTCTCTCCTTGGGATGAACCCTTGAGAAGCATGGTTTCCTTCTAATCTAAATGTATTAAATTTAGGATCAACATGCATTCCTAAAAGATTTGAATGGAAATCTACTTCTAATCCTAAGTTTAAAATCTATTGTGGGAAAAAAGGGAGAAAGGGGGTTGTTAAAAATAAAATGGTGATCCACCAAGATTAGATAGAGAACTATATAATATTTTAAATAACACATTAAAGATTTTAGAGAATAATAAATTATCACATAAGCTTTGATATAAACACTTCAACTACATAAGTGATTCACATGGAGGTGTAGGACACAATACATCAATAAGAGGGATGAAAAATGATCCATATATAGTGTATGCATATACCTATATGCACATATAATATGACCTATAGGAAAAGAGATAAATTCTGAGCAAGATGCTGAGAATGGGTAGCAATGAGAGGGACAAAAAAATCCATGGACAAGATCAAAAAATTGCAAGATATGCATAGGATACAAAATAAGATAGAGAGTTGAAATTAATTATAATTAAAATACAAGGCCCAAATGGTAAATGGCTCATGGAGGGAAAATTTTGGCAGCATTACTATGCTAAGAAAATGTCAAAAAATTTACAATGTAAGACCTAAGATTTTATAGGTAATGGGAAGCCCATGGGTCATTTATTAAATTTAGTAATATAGCTTAGATAATTCAAGAGAATATTATAAATCAGGACACATAATCTCTTTACAAATTAGATAGAGATTTCTAAATACAATTAGGACTCTAACTATGTCCTCATGGGTTTAAACTTGTTATCTCAACACACCCTCTCATTAGTTGTTCAATAACCAATATTTAATCTCTCAATGAATATAACTCAATTTTTAAGCTTTTGTGTGTATTAATATGGCTATAGATCTTTTGGAATTACTACCAAAAAATATTTTGGCTTGATTCTATTGCTTTTGATTTCAATATTGCTCCTTTGAGACTTTCACGCCATGCTTATCATTAGACACTTATTTATCCTATATGTTATAGCCATTATCTCATCATGTTAGCCACATTTGTATTTAATTTTGTATATTCAAGCTCAAGTCAATTTACTATGTCAACTACAACATTCTCTAATTTGTTACTCATCTTAAAATTCTATGATCCTTGCACAACCATGCTTTAATTTTAAAAATATTATTTTTGATGGTCTTAATGTATAGATAACCTATCAAATTTAGGGTATTGTAATGGTGAAGTCACCTCTACCACATGTCATAATTTTATCAACCTTTTCCATTTCTTTTATTGTGTTTTTGACTCTATTCCTACAAATTATAATTTTTCCACTTGGTAGCTTGTCAACATATATAGTCCTTAACTTTGCATTTCATAGTAATATTCATAACCATGCAAACTCTATATGTCCACCTAGGTTTCTTGTGCCTTTGGCTTAATTGTTTCCATACATCACTTCCTCAGCTCTATGCACTATAGGAAAATGGTCAATGGCTTTGATCTTCCATGATTTCAAACTCTCTAACGAGCCACCGTGTGGCTTTACTTTGGGTCGTCAAAACTATGGGGGGATTGAAATTAGCTTGATATTTTAATACCCTTGAGCTTCTGAGCTTATATACTTCAAATACCTCTATGAATATATGATTCTATGTTTTTCATCTTCAAAAAATTTGAATCCTTTTTAAGACTTAAAAATATTTCTAAATATTTCACCTTTGGTTTTCTTCAAGATTTAGCACTCCCAAATTTCTACACTTCCACACAAATTTCATGAAGTATTAAGAATTTTTATAGACAACATCCATACAAAATCTCTGACTCCTTTATGCCAAAGATCATGAAGGCTAACTTTTGATAATATTCTAGGTCCTTTTTGCCATTTTGACTTAGCCCATTTTTGCTGAACCTTGACCCAAAGTTTTGAGAATCCTTCCTTGGTAATCTTGATTATTTGATTTGAATTTAGATGCTACTCCATGGTGATAAAAAATGGTTAATATTATAGTAACCTCTATATGTTATTTACTTATTAAGTGGGAATCTAGTATCCTTTGAATCAATCCATTATGAATGGGGTAATTTAAGAAATCAACATACTTTGATATAAAAGTATAATTTTGTTGAAACCTACTCATCTTACCACTAAATGAATTGAACTGAGATTCACCCCTTAAATAAAAAAATCAAGGAACAAAACAAATGTGTAAAATCACTTAGGTAAAAAAAATGACTAAGTTATTATGCCACAACAATTGAGTAAATAAAATGTAGCTAGACTATTATATACAAAATAAAAGCACTTCAAGAACAATACTTTAGGTGGATCCCACTGAGTAGGATTTGTAGCTCCTTTCCATTCAATTTTGAGAGTTAAAAAGCATTGGAATGTTTACAACTTGTGATAATGTATGGACCAATCCATATTGCATCAAACTTTGTGTGCTTCCCAACTTTTACTCTATCCACATCCCATTTGAGTTTTAAGTATCCTTTTTAGAAGCTTCTACTTGTAGCCTCCTTATTAAAGGTTTTCTTCATTTGAGCTTTTTGAATCTCTAAGGTATGCATTGATTTCTCTCAGCTCTTCCAATTCCATTAGTTTTTCTATGCTTGACATCATAGGATCATTTTCAATTAGCTCTAGTTGGTGAGTAATCTCTAGTGAAGATAGTTCATGTGACATAGGTAGCATGTCATCTTTTCCATATATGAACATGAAGCGAGATTAACCTCTTGCCCTCTTTGGCATTACTCTATTTTACCACAAGGTTATTTTGAACTATGCATGCCAAGTCCTTTAATTCTCTCCCATGGTTTTTTTTATGATACATATTAGGTTTTTATTGTTTGACTTAATCAAACCATTACCTTGAGGGTAATAATTTGAGGAGGTACTCAAATAGATGTTAAGTGTGACTGCCCACTCATCGATTCTAGTTCCAATAAATGTTATAGTGTTTTATGATATAATGGTGGCTAAAACACCAAATATAGTCACAATTCCCTTATAGAAATCCTAGATAGATGTTTCATTTGCCTATTTGAGAATTATTACCTCTATCCATCTTGTGAAATAGTATATGGTTTGTGTAATCCAATTATGTGTAGCACTTGAAATAGGGTTGATCATTACAATGAAATCTAGGCCCCATTAAGTAAAGGGATTATTAGCTTGGATTGGATGAAGTGGAAGGGTTGTTAGCCTATTTTTATCTATGAAAAAGGAACATTTCCTACATCTTCTCACCCATCTATGAGCATATTTGAATAGATTTGGACAATTATATCTAGCCCTCATGATCTTGATAGTACTAGTTTTGGGTGAATAATGTCCTCCTAACAATCCATCATGGAATTCTTGAAGGATATTATCATTCTAATTTTTTCCTATGTATCTTAAAAGAACTCCATTGGTATCTTTTCTAAACAACATGTCATTGACTATCACATAAGGAATAGCTTCCAACTTGAAATGTGTTATTTTGAATTTATCAAGCCCTTGTGGATACTCACCTAACTGGAGAAAGGCTTTTATGATTTGAGTCTAGCCATTAAAAGTATCCTAATCAGCTAATTAATCTTCCTACAGTATAAGGACTATTATACCTTCAGCTTCTAGTTCAACTACTAACTATTCACACAATCATTTTCTCCTTATGAGCATGGTGATTTTAATGTCAATATCATATTCCATCACCTTAGTGATCTAACTAGATCTTTTTTCATTAATATCTCTACTTAATATAACTCTTTCACACCTGGATGTGAGACCATCAGTTGAATGCTATTACTATAGAGCATATGTCTAAATTTATTCAATGCTCTAATCATAACCAACACTTATTCTTTGACAAAGTTATATCTAAATTCATAATCTATAAGAACTAGACTCAATAAAGTAATAGGTTTCTCCATTTTGTCATTATTTTACTATAATAAGATTGATGAGATGTTTTCATCCCCTCCAAAAGCATAGAGGATGAAATCTTTATCATAACATGGATTCACAAGTGTGGTGCTTGGGATATTAATCTTTTAATAGATTAAAAACTTTCCTTACCTTCTCTCATCCAATTAAAAATATAACTCTTCTTAAGAATAGAGTTAAGTGGATTGAATAGTGAAGCAAAGTTTGGTATAAAACTTCTCATAAAGGTTATCTTTCCTAAGGAACTTTGGAGGTTTTTCTTGTGGCATGGTAGAGCAAGATACTTGATGGCTTCTAATATTTCTAGGTCAATGGCCAATCCATCCTTAGAAAAAATGTGACCTAATAATTGACCTTTATATATAATAAATATACACTTGTTTGGGTTTAAAGATACCCCAAACTCTCTACATTTGAAGACTTACTTCAAATGATTCAAGTGATCAATTGTACATTTGGAGAAAATAGTGATATCATCAAGGTAGAATAAGATAATATAATTTATTATGCCCCTAAATTTCATATTCATATCTCTTTATAAGTTTTCACTAGTTTTGGTCAATTAGATTGGCATCTTCTTATATGCATAGGTGCCTCATTTTGTGTTAAAAGTTGTCTTGAACTTATTAGACTCTTGCACCAATATGTGATTGTATCCCAAATAACTATTAAGAAGTGAAAACCTCTCATCCCATGCTATTATTTTGAGGATCTATTTCATAGGTGGAAAGGGATAGTGATCCTTTAGGAATGATTTATTTGAGTTTGAAAAATCCATGCACATCCTGATCTCTCCATTTTTATTTCTCATCAAGACCAAATTGGCTACCTAAGAGGAGTGTTTAATTCATAAGATGATGTTAAATTCAATGAGTTTGGTAATTTCATTCCTCATTATTGGTTCCAATTTGGGGTTGATAGGAATTTTATTTTGCCTAACTGACTTGGCATCAAGTTATAACTTAATTGTTTGTTAGGCTAAAGCTAGGTCAAAACCCTTGAGATCTTGGTAACTCCATGAGAATATATCATCATAGTTTCCACAAAGGTGAATAAACCTTTCCTTTTCAAGTTTAGTAAATACCTTTCCATATCTCATGAGTTTTTCATTAGAAATGACTACTTGATCACATTTCTCCTTCTTTACCATCATGTTCCTATTCTCACCTTTGAACTAATCATTAGAGTTGAAGATGTTCTCTAGCATGACCAATCCTTTGGGTAGTTTGTTTCTTTTTAATTAGACGATTTGATCCTCACAATATGTCTTCAATCTTAATTTGTTTTTGGTACAATAATTTTTATCCTCTTGTAGAAAATTTATGTTCTTCTCATTTTTCTCAAACACTTGCTAATTATCATCATTATCAGTCACTATAGATCTAATAATAAGCTTGATAAGCTGACCTGAATCTCTCACAACATCAATAGGGAGGTCATATTGAAAGCATATAATGGTAATATTATCTATATCAAAATTTTACTTCCTTAACATAACTTATATGTTGAAAACATATAAGATTTCAATGATATCCCAAAATTTGTGTTTATAAGCCTTTATCAGGCTATTCTTAGATGCATTTTGGGTTTTCACTTAATTTATAGCAAGATCATTATCCCCAAACACTTAAAATATCTTAAGTCCTTTATTTTGTGTCAATTAGAGGCCTTCTATTAATGATTCATATTCCTACACATTGTAAATGCAACAAAATTATAGCTTGTATGCATGAAATTATTTCTCTTTTTGAGGAGAGGTCAACACAATGCCTACACCCACACCATTTCTACTTTTGTAGCCATCAAAAAATAGTTTCCATGTGCCCTCAAGGTCTTCTTGAGTTTTCATGAGTTTCAATATGAAAAGGATGTATTCATGTATGAATTAATTTCCTAGTCCTATTTATTCTATATAATCATATAGATCAAATACATAATTCTTATTAGTCAAGCCATCTAGTAATACATCTAGGACTTCTTATAGAGGTGTGTTAGTCTCATGTAGGACTAAATCATCTTCAAGGTCAAGCATAATATAGTTCATATCTATGGGATTGGGTGAGTATGGATCTATATGATCCCTAAAAATAGGATCATCCTTTATAATCACTTTGTTTCCGTATATAGTCTTCAACAACATGTGTGACTAGTCAGATGATAAGTAACCACCCATTTTTATAGTGAAGTCTCTTGAAATAAAAATGGTAAAAAAAGGGAGGTAGGTATATAATATAGATATCTTAGGTAATGGAGAGGCCAGAACATGCATGTAAGGTAAGGTTTGAGCCCTTAATAACCCCTAAAATTTGGATAGTTATTCCATCTAGCTAAATAAATCCTTTTGCAATCGGGGTATACTCTATACCTACTATCTCAACTATCTTCTTGGACATGATTGAGTTACTTACACCTAAATCAATCATATAGTTGTGTATGAGGTGATTACCTATAATTAATTAGATATATAATGATGGTGGCTTGATAAGTTTTCTTAGATATCCTTACCTTTGTTGACACAATCTTATGGAAATAGCTGGAGAGGCATTTGTTGGTTCATGAGGATGAAAGCTCTTAAATACTTCCTATAATGACTTCCTTTGAGAAGGAATTAACAAGGCCTCCCACATGGTTAGATTTAATAATGTTTTATTCATTTTTTACACTATGTTGAAGGGAATTTGAGTCCCTTTCTTCTAAATCTTTGACATAATATCCTCCTCCCTAGTGTCTTGTCTAGTTTATGGGTGATTTTCCCTCTAAATAAGCTAATTTTTCTATGCTTGGATGGAAAAAAGAGTCACTTTATCTTTAAAAAATCCATGTGGAACTTGTGAAGTAGAAGTGTGGTCTATTGAGGGAGATTTATTTCCCTCCATCACCCTTTTTTAAGCCTTGTATTATAGGCCACTATCTTATTGACTACATCTAGTACTTGGCTCTAATTTATGCCAATGAAGTCATTATCCTACCAATTTACCAAAGTGGATTCACATACATATGTTTTGGCCTCTTCACACATTTATTCCCTATATGAGGTTGATTCTTTTGGCTACTTCTGAGGGTATGATATACTTTGCACTATCAAAGCTTGATTTAACACTCCATTTACACAAGTAGCTTGATTATGTGGATTATTTCAATGAAATCACCACTTATAATTTTTGGGATAGATTTTTTTGAATGGGAAAATTATCCCTAGACATCCCAACATTATTATAATTTTGCATATTATATAGTCTAGGGTAAGTTAATTTGCCTTAGGATTATGCATTACTTTGGTAAGGCAACATTACATGTTGGTAAGATTGATGTACTGGCTAGTAAGGTCTAGAATAATGATTTCTTACCTCTTTAAGGATACTAGATAATTATTAAAACTTTGAATCAAAGATTTAAATTCACGTAATTCACTAGGAAGAGTGGTAGATGTAGCTAGTGGGTTGACTACAACATGGATAAGTGTCAATGACGGTTGAATAGTAGGCTGATTGGGTGGTGGCTTAAGAAAAAGAGGCATGGGAGGCTTGGGATAAATATTTATAGATTGAATGAGATAATTCTTAGCTTAAAAAAATAAATTATATGCATTAGGGAGTACTACTCATCCCATAGATTAGACCATTATAGCTATATCACTATTTAGAGCCCTTAGATAATATAAAAAGTTATATTTAGATATGGCTTAAACAAGGTTGGTATTCTATCCTATAATCTTTATAATCTCAAACTAAAATCAACCATTAGCTCATGTGGGGATCTCTTAATGGTGGTATGTTGCTCCATCAAGGATAAGTGGTCACTCTTCTCTTTAAATTTCTTACACAATTTTTCTCCTAGATCATCCCAGCTGTGAATGGAGTTAGGTGTCAGACTCCTATACCATTAGAGGAGTTTTCCTTTTAAATAATAGGTGATTAGCCTAAATAATACATTATCTTTGGTAACATTATGGACTAAGTAGATTTTAGCAATAAATTATATGTGTTCTATGGGGGTGGTTCCATTCTTATTGGTAAAATATGATAAGGTTTTAAGTGTTAAAACTGGAATGTCATCATACTAAGCTAGAGCCAGAAGACTACCTCCATTAAAGGGCACAAATAGCTAACTCCTTTGGGTAGTCATGAAGGGAATTAGAAATAACCTTCCTCTAGGTAGGAGAAATATACTAAAAGGAGGGGTAAACTAAGCTCTCAAGGAATATTACATTGAATTTCTATCTCTCCTAATAGGAGATTAGGATGTTATAAATCTTATTCTATAAGGTCATGTAATTCAATATAATGAAAAATAATACCTCTTGAAAAGGATCTCATTTATCTTGGAATATATATGAAGCACTAATATTTGAAAAATATAAATAATTAGAGTCACCAGGTACTTTATAGAGTGTATTTAACACTATTGACCAAGAATAACACTTAATTCTTAGTTAAATATTTTATGATGTCTTGTCAAGATAACAAAAACTATTATCACTCAAAATGTGCACCCATTAAATTATAAAATGGTTTAATGAGATAATGGGATCATCCCCCAAGGTGTGGGACACTTTCACTCCTTAAGATGAACCTTTAGATAAGTCTGACTTCCTTCTAATCTAAATGTACCTAATTTAGGATCGACATGCATGCTTTAAAAAGTTGAATGGAAATCTACAACTAATAATATGTCTAAAATTTTTGTGGGTAAAAAAGGAGAAAGGGGGTTTGTTTAAAAGAAAATGGTGATGCACCAAGATTAGATAGATCAACTCTAAAATCTTTAAATAACACACTATAGATTACAGAAGATAAGCAAATATCACACATGCTATGATATAAAAACTTAAATTGCATAATTGATTCTCATTGAGGTGTAAAACATAATACATCACTAAGAAAGATGAAAATGATACATAAATATTGTTTTCATAAACCTATATGCACATATAATATGACCTATAAGAAAAGAGTTAAGTTTTTCACAAGATGCTAGGAATGGATAACAATGAGAGGGATGAAAATTATCCACAAACAAGTTCAAAAAACAATGGGATGCACATAGGATGAAAAATAATAGAGAGAGGTGAAATTAATTCTCATTAAAATTTAAGGCTCAAGTGGTAAAGGGTTCATGAAGGGAAAATTTTGGTAGAATTATTGTGCTCAAAATAATTGACCCTTTTACAACATAAGTCCTAAGATTTTATAAGTTATGGGAAACCCATAGGTCATTTATTATAACAAAGAATATAAATGAGATAATTAAAATTAATACCAAAAATCAAGACACATAATCTCTCTGTAAATCAAATAGGAATGGCCAAAGGTAATCAAGACTCTAACTGTGTCCTCAAGGTATAGTGATGATTTCCTTGGGTTTGAAATTTTCATCTCAATGCACTCTCTCATTTTTTATTCAATAACCAATCTTTAATCACTCAATGATAATAAATCAATTTTTAATCTTTTGTGTGTAGGAATGTGACTATATATATTTTGGAATTACTACCTTAGAATATTTTGGCCTAATTTTTCCACTTCTACTTTCAATACTACTCCTTGGAGGCTTTCATGCCAGGATTGTCATTAAGTAATTTCTTATCATGTATACTCTAGACATGATCTCATCGTGTTATCCACATTTGAATTGAATTATATAGATTTAGACTCAAGTGAATTTATCATGTCAACTAAAATGTTCTCTAACTTGTTACTCATCTAAAAATTCTATGATTCTTGTGTCACCATGCTTTGATTTTGAAAATCTTATTTTTGATTGTCATGATGGGCAAATGACCTATCAAATTTAGGCTATTATACTAGTGAAGTCACTACTACCACATGTCTTCATTTAAAAAACCTTTTCCTTTTCTTTTTACTTTGTTATGTTATTAACTTTACTCCTATAGTTTCTAATTTTGCCACTTGGTAAATTATCAACATCCACCAAATTTAAATTTATAGTTTTTGGTAATTAGCTTCATATCCATATGGCCTTGATATGTCCACCTAGTTCTATTGTGCCTTTGGATTCATTGTTGCCACACATTGCTTCCTTGCTTCTATTCACTCTATGCAAATGGTCAATGGATCTAAGATTTTGCACTTACAAACTCTTTAAGGAGCCACCACATGGATTTTCTTTGGGGCATTGGAACCATGAGGGGAATTGAATTTTAAATTGAGATTTTAATTATATTAAGTTTATAAGATTTTTTGCTTTGAATACCTCCATGATTCTGTACTTACATGTTTCAAATACTTCTATGATTATGTGCTTCTGAAATCTTTTTAAGACTTAGAAATTTTTCTAAAGATTTCATCTCTGAGCTTTTTTGAGATTTAACACTCCCAATTTACCACACTTCCATATAAATTTTGGGAAGTCTTATGTCAAAGAGTGCAAAGGGAAAATTTTGATAATATTCTAAGTCTTTTTTTCCATTTTGACATAACCCCTTTTTTATGAACTTTGACCTAAATTTTTGATAAGCCTTCCTTGTTGATATTGAAGTTTTGAGTTGAATTCAAATGCTACTCCATGATGACCAAAAATGGTAAACCAAACCATTTGAAGTGGTGTGGAATATGGTTTTTTCTTAGATTGAATAATACCTTTGATGTCACAAACCTTTATTCTATATGTATATGTAAATGGATGAATGTTGGTTCTTGTAGATCAAAATTGGTACCCTTATCAACCTAATAGATGAAATTTTGCTTTCCCTTATGTATTTGTACCTAATATGTATATTCATATAGAGAGTTAGAATCCAACAAAGCCAAGGCAAGAGTATCAAGTTCCTAAAATATGGCCAAGTTTTCCTTAGGTATGCCATGTATGTGATGTATGTAGTCTTTAATTGGTATACGATATCCTACTACTACTTGATGGATTATTTGTAAGGACAAACATAAATTATTCTATGGAGAATAAAAAGAAAATTTTGAAAGTAGACCACATGTGGTATGCTTCCAGGTATATGTTCCCCTATGGTTTTCTTGATGGATGTACCATACCCTAGACCAAGAATGTAAAGTACCATAAAATTCATGAATCTATAAGGATTCTAGAAAAAATGTTTCCTTGACACTCTAAAGGCTTTCATAGTTTGTTAGATGATATTTTGGAGAAGCAACACCATCATAACTTAGGATGACATGAACATGGTTGTCATGGTAGAAGAAATAGTGCATATAATGGTGTACTTGTTCCCATATATGATATTATTATTGATGAGTAGACCACAATCGATCAATTATTCATTGAAACATAAAATTGAGTGCACACAAACTTTCACCTTTATTACATAATAGTTTGTTAATTATTGTAAATACTCCTTGACTTCAATTTGACCATGGAAACTAGGTGCATGTTCCAACCTTAAGGGTGGTAGACCAATGATGTGAAATTTTTATTTGGGGAAGAAATTAGGTATCTATGAAGGAAACCACATACATATATTGTAATATCATATGCTCCTTGAGCCCATTGGTCGCAAGTAATATGTGTAGTGTCTTAAATAGACTACATGTCTTCCCATTATAATATGTTATCATGTGTAGGATCCACATGTTCATTCCCTTAGGTAGTCATGATATAAATAATGTTGATATCCTCATCAACATTAATGGTTTCCATAAAGGAAGTCCCTTGGTCATTATTTAGAGGGATGACCATACATTGAGTCTCATTATCAAAGTTGATATAATACTTCTTGAAATGCAAGTCAACATTATTATAATATAAATAAGTGTATATAAGGAAAATTGAAGCTAATCTAAAAATCAATCCTAGTTCAAAGAAGATAAATCACATCAGCCCTTCCACTTGTTGGTACTTTTAGACAATCGGGGTCATGACCAATATGGACCCACTAAACCTAACTAAGGGGACTCTTTCCACACAATATCACTAGAAAGGGTTATAAAGCCTATAATCAATAAATACCACACAATAACCGTATTTATGTCCTATGTTTTCTTATGAAAGTAAATTAAAACTAATATAGTGTTCACCAAAGCATGTGGCACAAAATGGGGCAATAAACATAAAATTAAGCATGCAAATAAAAAATAGTCTCAAGTCAATGTAGAGGTAATATTAACGCATGGAGAGAGGAACATATTCATAAGCTAACATGTGCAAATATATCTAATTAATAAATAGGATCAAGAATTAGGAATACTTACCTTGAATATGAACCCATTAAGCCTCAATCTCTCCCTTGGCTAATGGTGATTTTCAAGATATTGTTGTGGTTTGTAAGGATAAGAAATATAGGTTAGATCTAAGGTACATGACTTCTCCTATGCATATAAAAGACTTCTCCCATAAGACAAGATTATTCTCTCCAAGTTTAGTATGAAGCCCTAAGCAATGGATCCTTAGGTATAATGGTGAAAAATTAGATGTATAAGAAAATGACTCTCTCTCTCTAATGAAAATGATAAAAATGATTTGTTTATATAGTCAGATATAACCCTAAATTATTCTAAATTTTTAGTTGATAGAGTCAGCCCAATTGACCCTATTCAATAATAAATAAATCAATTAGGTATTAGACTAGTCAATTGGGGCTAACCTAATCTGATAACATTCTTATATTTTAAGAATAGGGTTGTCCTAGGCTAACTTTATTTATTAAATGATAAAAAAGAGGGTTTGGCTTAGGTAGGGGTTATTTGAGGTGGTAAATTACTTAAAGGAGTTTGTAATGGATGTGTCAAAACTTAGGTAAATTTGTAAGAGAGGTTTTTGTTAGTTTCAAGTGGTGGTATAGGGGACAAAAATATTGTGAATCACTAATAGTCTACCCACCCCTTTCCCAGTGTAGCCTTTAAGACATGAACTCATAGAGACTGAGACTCAATGGGTTACTATAAGAGGAAAAACATACATAATTGATAAATTTTAAAAATATTGTGTGTATACATATGCCCTACTCAAAGCTCATCACATGTCATGTAGTTGTAACATAGGATGGTGCTTCAGGAAAAGAACATAGTAATACACAATGTTGAACTAAATAAATTATAATAAGAAGTGAATAAGATAAATGAAAGGATAAAATTTAAAAATATATAACTTTACTTACCTTAGTGATATAGAAGAGGATGGAAGTGAGAGAAATGTGAAGGTGTCTAATGTAGGGAACATTAATCAAACTTGTAAAATAAATGAAATAATATTTTTTTTGTAAAATATACATGTAATATGTGGAGAAAAGTTTCTACAACATCAGGATTTTATAGCATCTTTTGGTTCAAAAAAGAGTTAGTATAAACAAATATATTAGAAAAAATGGTATATATTGGTAAATAATTAATAGGTAAATAATTTTGAATAGTAAATATAAATAGGGTGAAAATTAATTCATTTTTTATTTTTACTATTCTAAGTTAATATTGCTTTGAGAGACCTAGTTTAGCTTAGAGAATGACCATGGTGAGGAGATGATAGATTGGATTTGGAGGATGCCTAGCAACCCCAACCAATTTAGCTTAGATAAGTGATGCATTAATTTTGAATTTTTTGACAATTTTAATTGAAATTAATCTAGATATAGGAAAAATAGATATTAGGTGAAATGTAGATATTGAAAATGACCCTAAGAAAATTTTTAGGTAAACTAGGGTAAAATGGTGTATGGGTAGGAAAGAATCATTCCAATAAATCCCCATGACATTTATGGTAAATGGTTGAAAAGTCATCACAAATTAAGGATAGAGTCAGCCCTATCAACTAAGTTGTAAAAGGTGTGAAAAGTCAAGGTGGCTGACTACACACCAGAGGGAAAGTTTAGTATTGCTAATGTGGATGAATACATAGTAGAGGATTGATCTAGTTTAAAAAATAGATATGGTTGACATAGTACATTTTATCTAATAAATTACATAGTAGGTGGCTAATACAGTCTATTGAAGGAGGTTGATTGCATGTCAGAGGGCCGATATAGTATGCAAAGGATAGGAAAAGGGTAATTTACTATTAAAATGATCAATTGTGTCTACATGAATGGGATGACTACATATCAGAGGGTTTACTATGTAATACAGGGCTGACTTAGTATGTCAAAGAGGTCATAGGGCTGATTTAGTATTAAAAAGGATGATTATGTAAAAAAAAGGAAAATAAAGAGAAACAAGCTAATGAAGTAGTTTATTTTTAGTATTTTAAAAATATTTAAGAATGTTTTTTATTGTTACATTGAAATCTAATACATTATCTATTTATCAATATTTTATAGAGGTAATAGAGATTTTGGTGCTTGGTTGATGCATCATGGCTACTAGATTTATTATATCAATTATTAGATGTGGATCGAGCTCAACTATTTTCCTTGGGATTTAGAGGTATCATAGAGATGAGGAGGATACCACTTAGTGTTGGTGTAGTCATTATGTTCTTAGGAGCATGAGAGTGACTGACCAACACTTTTTAGTGGGAGGTGGAGGGGGATACCACAAAGGTGTGTATCACCTTGGATGATGTCTATTCCTTACTTGAAATTCCCATTATCAAGACTATGGTCATATGTGATGCACCAAAGATGAAGGATGAGAGGTGATCCATATCCCATTGGGTCATAGGCTCAAATAGTATTTATCCTAGGTTATGGGTTAGCTTGTTTGATGTGTATATCTTAGACATTATAGATATCTAAAAAGCATTGATATGACTTGTGACATCATGTGTGATATGTCACAAGTTAGATGGAAGGTACCATTATATGTGGTAGCCTTATGTCAGTCAATCTTAGATTAGGGTATATCATATGAATTAGGCTCTATGATTTGGGTACAACTCATGCATGATAAGTATGGTATAATTACCTAGGGGTAGAAGATGATGGGCCCCATCATTTTACTGAGTGCATGGATATATGAGAGATTCCCTCTATATCAACCAATTAGGTTACCCTATGTAGTTGATGATAGTTTACCTCAGGTGAAATAATAGAGGTTAGATCATGTAGTGTGCATTATTCCCCAAGTTTTGGCTTTGCATATTGTGACATGAGGGTAGATAGTGTGACAGCCTTACATTGATATTATTACCATATGGCCAACTTGGGAAACTATTATTATGGTTTGGCAAGCATTTAGATCATTAGCCACTATACTTCATGGGTGGAGCCACATCTAGTAGCTCATTTACCCAAGCAGATAGGCATACCACATTTGGTGGCCCCTCTAGTAGTAAATGCTTATTAGGTATGACATGCTAGAGAGATGAGAGGGAAAGGAGGCATAGGGTTATATATAGAGATACTTATTATTAGGCCTTAGTGAGTAAGGCCATGGATAGGTTAGGTGTAGAATTAAGAGGCAATGAGGCCTAGTGTAGATGATGTTATAGTTGTAGATGTTGAGGATGAGGATACAGGATTAGAGCCATAGTAGGGGAAATAGAAACTATCTCAATTTCATTGGATATGGAAGAACCATTGGTGAGAGGGGATACATGTGCAATTATTTTTCACATGGTGATCCTATAGTGGTTAATGGACAAAATTGGTTGATAGAGATGCTACTAGGGAGGGGATCATAATGGGCATGAGTAGTGACTCCTAGTTTTGCACTTATATGGAGGTAGCCAACAAAGGAGGTGCTTAGCAATCAAGTGGACAAGGAGACTCTGGCTAGCGACACCAACACTAGTGATAAATTATTTATTTAAATATGTTTTTGACATAGATCACTAGTTAAATTATTAATTATGTATTTAGTGATAGAAATATGGTTTGATATATATATATATATATATATATACACACACACACACATGCAATTTGATGTATATTTATTTTTTGTTTTATAGGTAATACAATGGAGGAGATCAAATATATATCCATGATTATGTCTACACACCATGATATTTCATATGAGGTGATATCGCATTATGATTAATCCACCTTGGTGGACTTTATTGTATCATCTACTGTAGCTTATGCCAGCTAATTTAGATTAGTGGGGGAGGCTACTCGATAGCTTTAAGAAATACATTTTTGACATATATCATTAGTTGAATTATTACTTATGTATTTAGTAATATAAATATGGTTTGAGATATATATACATGTGATCTGATGTATTTTTAGTTTTTGTTTTATAGATAATATAATGGAGGAAATCATATATGGATCCATGATTAGGTATACACACCATGATATTTTGTATGAGGTGTTATCGCATTATGAGTCATCCACATTGGTAGACATTATGGTACCTTTTTCCCTATCTTATGCTAGCTAATTTATATTAGTAGGGGAGGGTATTCGATAGATTTATGTGTGAGGAGATGTATCACAACCACCTATAATAGTATGAGAGGGATAGGCCTAAGCTTGTCAGGCATTGGCATAAAAGTGAGCCCACCCATATGGTGGCCACAATAGAGTTTGGAGATGTGTAGGCCCAAGTGGCCAATCTATAGGGATATGTCAATGGCTTAAGATCTTGGACTATCTCATTAAAGTGTACCATTCATAGTGGTTAGTCATATGCATCCATAGGTAGCATTGATCATCCATAGGATAGACATAATGGAGCAAAGTCTTAGAGTTGTAGATATTTTATTTTATATTATAGTTGTATCAAATTCATGTTATATATATTTTGATATGGACATTTCTTGATCTATGAGTTATATATATTTTTTATGGATAGATGTATGGATGTATTTAATATATATCACATGTATTTTATTTTTATTGTATATGCTATGGGAAATATGTGATGCGTGTTTTCATTTTTATCATTATATGATACAGATGTATGTTTAAAAAGAAAATCAATATGATTTGTAAAAATATAAATAATCATAAAATGTAATACACATTATATCATGATGTGAAATGTGTAAAAATAAAATATGAATCAATTTCAGAAACCAAAAATGGTAAATTAATAGATAATAAGTGTTTTAAAACCATGTATAAGTTAAGGTTTCACCAAATTAAACCAAATATAAGTCATAATCTATTAAGTTGGTAAGTATGGAAATTTATGATAAAGTGGAAAACACATGAAAACTAGTGGTATAAAAAGAAATGAACAAATAAAGTTAATCAATCATAGTAGATCAATATGGGAAGTATGAAAAGAAAAAAAAATGTAAGTATAAATGATATTAATCATACTAAATAAAGATAGTATGATAAATTTAATAAAATTGTTGTAAACATATACACACTTAGAAAATAAGAAGATAAAAGTGAAGCGTTTATGGAGTAAGCATAAAACATACTTAATAAATATGAGAAGTATGTAAGTGATGTTTAAATCATAATGTAACACAAATTATCTCAAATTTTAAGCATGTAATTTTATTTTGACTTGGTTATATTATGAACTATTTATTGGAATATTTTATGAGGAGGGTCTGGTCCTATCCAAGGTCTTACAGTGTAGCTCATAAAGGGAACACCAATGATATGGAGATAAATGTGGGAATAATTTAAATATGTCTTAGTGTGGTAATTTTTGAGGAGATCCTAGTCTTATCCATGGTCTTACACTACAACTCACAAGGTGAAAAACAATGTGGTGAGTGGTAATAAGGGAAAAAATAAGGAAATGTTTTGTCAAGAATGTCTGGTACTATCCAAGGTCTAACAATACAACTCATAAAGGGAAACCCTAGAGGGTATGATAATTTAACAAAAATATATTCATCAAGGGGAAATATTAGGATTTTTTTAATGAAAATAGGGAATGTAAAGAGCATGACATAGGCATTTATGAGAAAAAACCTTATTAAACATGAGGAATACTAGGTCAGAAGGAAAGACACTAAGACTCTAATGACCTTCAAAATACAAAGGAAACCTACTCATAATAAGCACAAAGTTATATAGGAAAATAAATGAGATACTAAGATAAACTCATGAAGGTTATATGAATAAGGAAAGTAAAATGGTCCTACCAACACACATGTTCATTGTTCTTTGATACCTCTTACAGAATTGTTGATCTACTATGAAGATTGGGTACTTGTGTTTGAAATTATGTAACACTTATAGATTTTTTTATTCTCATATCCCAATCAACTGGCTAAAGATAGTAAATCATACCCCAATGGACCTAGGCTCTATCATTAGGCCAACTATGGAGTTTGATATTTGATTAGAAATAGGAGATGTGCTAAAGATAGTAAATCATTTCATTTGGTGTGACTATACTTTTGGATTGTATTTTACCTTTTAACTCATTATTATTTTTTAATTATTTAGATTTGAACTCTTTTATGGATTTTGTGACTCCTCCATATGGAGTTAGAATAAAAAACATGACTAATAAAAGTGATACACATGAATGAGCTTTAAACTTTAGTTTAAAGTAGGCTAAGTAACCAAAGATATGACTGACTAAATAACTTAGGCTTGTATACATAATATTTTCCAAATTTTATTGATTATTGATACTTTATATCTTATAGAAACCCATTGAGTCTCAATCTCTCTGAGTTCATGCCCTAAGGGGTATACCGAGAAAGGGGTGGGTAGATCATTGGTGTTTCTTAAGATTATTATCCCTTATTCCACTTTTTATATACACACATGTCTCTTAAAACCATTAACCCTAAGATTGTTCTTCTCTATTATACCGATTCCAAGAATTTGATACATTTTATCCTCTTATTCCTCATCTAAATCCCATTTTTTTAGTTGACTATATTAGGTTGACTGGGTCAACCTTGTATAGTTTTGGGGTATTTTTCACTTAGGAGCTAGTTGACCTTTGGTCAACCTAGCTCATGACCTAGTGAATTATTATTTGAAACTGTGCTAGGTCGACTAGGTTGACCCTGTCAGATGAGATTTTTAGAAGGGTTTAGGGTGAAATTTTCCCATAAATACAAGTTCAT
Source organism: Torreya grandis (assembly GCA_037957365.1). NCBI lineage: Eukaryota > Viridiplantae > Streptophyta > Pinopsida > Cupressales > Taxaceae > Torreya > Torreya grandis. The sequence goes on from JARHVA010000419.1 coordinate 4,927,998, forward strand.
TTCCATCATTTAATAAGAAGAATCAAAATAATAAGTAAGAGCGAATGAATATCTACTTATTGACCATTGTAATTGAGAAAAAATGCTTAGAATTCCATAATTTCTTTGTAGATATGGATATTGTCTTATGGATAAGCCTTTTGGATGCATCGATAGGTTGTGTAGCCTAGAGATGATTTTATTTATCATCCTTACATACTAAAACATCCTCTTGCGAAGCACATTTTCCAAGGAAGAGATTGAGGCTTGGTAGGTTTGTCTTCAAAGGTAAGTATTCCTAACTTTATTTCTCCTTTGTAAGAGTAGATAAATATATATTTGTGTTTTTATTCCATGTGTTATTATTTCATATACATTGATGTGAGTTTATGTCTTCTATGAATTTTTAATTTTATTATTTTCAACCCCCACTTTATGCCATAAGATTTGGTGAAAACTAGACTAGATTTAATTTACTTGTTATTAGCTTAGGTGAAATATCAAAACCTAAGACCCCCTTAGGGTTATTACATGATTGTGTTATACTAAAGGCTTTAGAACCCTCCTTAGAATGGTATATTATGATAAGAGATCCTCTAATGAGGTCTAGTAGATCCTTATATTGGTCATGCTCCCAATTAACAAATGTGTTCCCAATCATAAGTGTAGGTATGCTTTATCTTCTCTAAGTTAGGATTGATTTATAGACATGATGCATTTTTTATTGAATACATTCTTGTGAATGCATTATGAATCTAAACCTTGTAGGGTTTGTTTCACTTATATATTTATTTTATAATTTTTATTATCATATGTTCACCATATTAAGTCAATTGCATCAATGTATTTCTAACTTTTATGCATAGGTTTAACACACAGTCACATCCAAGTAACTTTGTTCTTTATATGTAGGCTCTTTTTTAGGTGTAGGCTACTAGATTAACTCAATTGATTCAATATAGGTTTTTAGACTTTTAGACATCTAGTCCAGACTATTAAGTTGACTTGGTTGACCCTATACACTTTTAGGCATCAACTTCAGACGACTAGGTTGACCTAGTCAACCCTATACATTTCAGGCACTTATTAATAAGCATTTGCAAAGCTAGGTCCACATAGTCAACCCTATTAGTAGGATTTATAAGCATTTATAAAGGTTTTTTTATAGTAATTTGACTTTTTTGCATCTTAAAACCCACCAAGGTTATTTTCTATTCTTTCTTTCTTTCCTTACAATCTTTTATTTTCATAGTTTTTATTCTTTTAAACTGCCCTTTTATAATCAACTAGATCGACCATGCCATCCTAGTTCTATATTTTGTTTTCTATCTAGATATATAGGTCAACTCTATTAACCCTATTTATTTTTATACCTTTTCTTCTACATTACAAAGATGACACTATTAACCCTATTATGTATTTTTTGGATATACTATTTATTGCATTGACACTGTACCATGTTTCAAATTTGGAATTAACCTTATATGCTAGTAATTATCTCACACTTTCATTTCTTGTTTCTTTCATCCTTAGAATAGATCACATAGTCTAATTAGGTGGTTTTTAATATACAATTTAGTTTCACTATTTTCTATTTTATGCACACATGACCAAATCATAAAATCTTAAATAAGTACTTTAATAATTGTCTACCCAAAGCCAACCTACTTGGATTTAATCACCAAGGGGGAAGCCAAATTGGTTTTCTAGACAAGTATAAACATGTGGTTAACGGTATATTTTGGCTAAGCACTTGACACCCTCATCACTGTAGTGTGTGAAGTGAGAGTGTAGGCCCCAATATCAATCCTATATTATTTACAATATAGATCCCTTTCAGCCCAAACTTCTTGAAACTATTCTTATATTGCTTTTTAGTTCCTTACAACCAAATTCCTATCACATTTAAAACTATACTCTAATAATCTAATAACATTCAGGTTGACCACTTAGTTAGTTTTTACTTTCCAAGTTGATTGCTTTCTCTTTGTTTAATTATTTTTTATATTGCAAAAACTTGAATTAGCTAACATTGGTGCAAGGTTTTGTGTTGTGTGCCTTAATTGGATCACCCTCATTAATATAGTTGATTGTGTGTTTCCCTTTATTTCTTTCTTTTCAAAATACTTGAAAAATTATTCTTGTCTCAATATATGGTCATTTCAATTGGTAGTCTATTACAAACTATCTTATTTTTCCCTATCTATTATACTTGGTTGACCAAGTTGACCCTATACACTTTTTTAACATTTGTTTGCTATGCTAGGTCAACCCAATAGACCCTATACTATTTTTAAGCCCTATTTTCTATGTTAGGTCAACCCTATCAAACATGTACTATTTATGTTACTTCATATTTTCTTGCTTTCTCATTTCTCTTACCTAGTTTTTAGTCTTTTTCATTCATCATGATTTTTTTTGTTTGAAGATAACACTAAGTTAAATTAAAAAAACATGATGAGTTTTACCAACCCTCATAGGGTCTCCTATATGAAGAGTAGATATCCTCTCTTGGATGAGAGTAATGTTCATATATCCACTTGCACAACAAATTATGGGGCCCCTCCTCATACCTATTCATATCATATCCTCTCTTTTCCCTAGAAGATCAACCTAAATTAGAGTATACCCTTGAAATTCTCTTCTTTATCTCTAAATTTCCTTAGCATCGAGGAAAGGATCCCTATACCATTTACCATCTTATGATTAGTGGTCAATCTAAAGATCCTCATTCACCTACTCCCACATTTTCAAATGGATTTTAGGGTACCACTTAATTTTATTCTCATCCTCTTCCCTCTATTATGACCCCTTGTCATACCATGACCTCTTCTTGTTTAATAATTTCTACCTTCATGCCTAGTATATCCACTAATATGGTAGGTTATAGATTTAGTGGGCCTCTTATAATATCCACTATCCTTAATTTTTATATAAGTGAATCATTTTTTACTCAAGGTAATCATGATTCTATTGCTTCCTCTTCTCATCCCTTCACTATTCCATCTTTTACATCACAAGAAAACATTTTCCATTAGTGCTTCACATTCTCATAGTTCCTCTCAAGCTCCTACCAACACCAATAGTGGTACCCAAGCCACTAATACCAACTCTTATGCTCCAAATAATGCTAATAATACCAATCAAACCCATCAACTCTTATTACAAATTCTTAATCAAATAAATAAATTTCAAGATCATAATACAAATAAAATGATGAGAATGCAAAAATCACCATCTCCATATTCAAACTCATCCTCAACCAATGGCTTGGGACATGTAAAATCAAAATGTTACCCCTCCTCCTCTTTAAGATTCCCAAGGCAATCTCATCTCTCAACCTTATTTGGTCAAAAAAATAATTAAACATCTTTAAAATGAGCCTCTTACCACTCAAATTGATAATATTGATATAGGAGGTATCACCCCTATAATTTCTTATAGTGGATCAATTGAGCCTACCCTTCATCTTAAAACATTTGGAAATTTTTATAAGGATTGGGTCAAATTGAACACCATTTCTGCTACCAAGCTCTTAGCCAAAACCCTCATAGGTGATGATTTATATTGGTATAATCAAATTATAACTTGTTTCATTACTAGTTTGGAGGACTTATCAAATTATTTAATTCAAGAATTCCAAACTAGTGATCTTCTCAAAAACAATTTGGCCCACTTCATAAATTGAAAAAAAGTTGAATATAAAACTACCCAAGCTTTTGTTAAAAGGTGGAAATTTTTATCAAACAAGTGTGAAAATAGCATGGATGATGATAACCTTTTTCATCTCGTTACTAATTCTATTTCTCCCAATTTATAGTATCAGGTCCAGACTCTTTCTCTCTCTCCATGTACTTTAGAGGAGTCTATTAATTAATCCAAATGTCAAGATTTCTTTATGTGTCAATTTGAGACACCCACACCTTTTGTGGATCCTCATCTCTTACTTAAAAAAAAATCATAATACTACTAATGATGGTGTCATGGACTCTTTTGATACCATTCACACCATTCAAGCTGTCATTCCTAACCAATCTTCAAAACCAAATCCCCCTTATCAACAATATACCAATATTCATTTATCTTCACCAACTACCATCAACATTAACAAACATTTATACTTAACTAAATTACTCAAGTGTCTACCCAGGCCTCTCCCATGATAACTTGATCCTACTCATCCTATGAAATCTTAGTATGATCCTAACAAGTTTTGTTGGTTTCATGCTAGTTGGGGTCATTCTCATGAGACCTATAGGTAGATCCATAATTTAGTTATGTATTTTCTTCTTGGTCCAAATTTTGATCATGATTCTATCATTTGAAATCATCAACAATCCTATGGCATTGCTTTTAAGGCTCACAAATCACATACTAAATCTCAAGCCTTAAATCAAGTTAATGCTCATTTGGCTATTTAGAAAGACCATCTTCCTAATCACCAACCTAATCAAGATACCCAATACAAGCCCACCCCTTCTACCAACAATGTATAAAGCCTTTTTGACCCCACTTTTGAAGAGAATGTGGTTAAAATGACTAATATGTGAAGGTTGGTTGCTTTTATTTATTCTCAACCTATCTACACTCCTCCATTATCTCGAACATTTTGTGTTATCTAGGATTCTTCTCCAAGTAATTTAAATGAGTTGGGGTAAGATGACATTATAACCTTTGAATATCTAATTCCCAATTATTCCTTGGATAACACTTCTGATTCTATTTCTACCATCCCTCCATATTCTAAAAATAATGATAATCAAGCTTCTACTAATACTTCTACCAATTCTCAACACCAACGTGAACTAACTACTTCACCTTCTTAACTTAACTTACAAACTTGTTATAAAACTTCTTCTTCTTGTCAACACAAATTGTAATACACTTCAGTTCCCCCTTTCAAGGACCTTCTTAATCATTATGCACATATTGGTGGTCTAGATTGCACCCTAACTAGGCAGATAATTATTCAAGTCCTCTACCCAAATCTATTCCAACATGGGACTGACCCCAAGCTATGGGAATCCTATAATGGGGTCAGACCTCTAGGATTTTTAATGAGGATAGCTCCCATAATGCATTATTTTATCTCATTTCCACTACTAAAACCTACTAATGACTAGGCTAAAGGGAGAGAGATAACATAAAAGGGAAACCTAAGCTAATAACAGTGATGAACCTAAAATATGCTCAATCCACTCTATTTGAACCCTTAAAACACTAATGAAATAAGTAAAAGACTAGATATAAGACTCCAAATATGTATTATAGATCATTATTTCATGTATAGGTTCACCAAATTATCAAAATCTGAGGGAAGTGATAGAGAGGTCTAATGTAAGACACTAACCCATCAAAGAATCCACATGCAAGATTTGATAAAAAGATATTTGAACACTAAACATGACCTACATAACAAGATCAACTAGTAATTAGGTAAGATCAGGACTTGACAAAGGAGAGGTTTCTACCACGTATACAAATGAAATTGACATGTACACACTATAACTAAATAATGAAATCATAAAGTAGTATATTATTTATTTCAAGAGGTTACAAGCTTCATCTTGGTAGAGTTTAGTCATTACCAAGAGATGAATGTAGAGGGATCATTTTTTAATATTCAAAACCTCTATATATAGCAAAAAAGGACAAAGAAAGAGATGATAACATGCAAAAGAGAGTGGATAAAGAGTCATAGTCATGTGGTGGTAGATCATTGATTACTTTCTACATACATGCCTTCTTCCAACCAACTAGCCTTTTTTTTCTCCAATAACTTTCAAGATCCTTTCATTGGCTAAGAGATCTCACTAGAAGACAAGGGTTTATTTGACGTGATGATAAATTTTGATTGAATGGAATCAAGGCCCTTAACTACTTCTCCAACTACCTATTCTCCACTTTGGGACCCTAAGCCCATTTAACTCGTTCATGAGCATCAAATCCTTAAATATTGAAAATGATATAGCCATGTCATGAATGGAGGTTATTACCTGGTTTCTTGAGGATGAAACCATGTCAATAGATAAGACCCTTTGCATTGATCACTATCTGCTCAACTTCTATGATTAGATCATAGGCCCATTCTATAGATGAAAAACCAATCTAAGAATATTGGTTTTACTATAGTCATTATATGATGAAAACATATAGATTATGTAGCATCTTTATTAATCCATATGGGTCCAAATAAGCTCATTATGTCATTATAGGAACTGATAATTCAACATATACATGGATCCCCTTAAGAACAGTGAATATAATCATAAAACAAACCCTGTAGGCTATAAAACATTATACTAGAATTTTATATTTATATTTAATGGTATATTTTTATGTTATTTATACTTGGTTGCATGTCTATACCCACTCCATGTCATTCAAAAGATATTTATGGTGATGGGATGATCTCTATAGGACCTTGATCACCTTGGTTGAAAACTACTTTTTAGCTTGACTTTGTTCATTAAAAATTGAATCAGACCAATCAAATTGTGCCTACCTATCTTTACTCCCATTAGCTTCATATATCCTTGATTTTAGATCTTAAACTTTTTGACCTCATGCACACTATTAGATAATGATGTATGAACAAATGCTAGCCTTTGGTCTCCTACCATGAATATACATTAACATGTTGACTCAAAATAACACTATTAGATCAAGATGCATGATTGAATACAGACCATTAGTTGCTTGGACCCACCATTGGAACCCCAATGACTATTTCACAAGACCCAACTTTGATATCTATGTTCCTGTATTTGATGTTTGCATGAATGTTTGTATGAACATTTTAGTATATTTGACCCTAACAACTATTTTTATGTCTTAAATTCAATGTTCCCACACCCATCATTTGTTTTTCATGTGATTTTCATTGACATCCAAGTGACCATCAATATTTTGGACCCTAATAGATAAATGCTAAACTTTATTTTGACATCTATGTGAACATCCCATTCTACAAGTTAGTCTTTGAAAGCTTATATATTGATTTAGAAACCTCATCAAGATACAAAATTTGTAGAGTGTGTTCCTAGCATGAAGAAATTTATGGTACTACATCTTTTGGTTTGTGGGGGATTTCTAAGGTGCATTTATAAAATTCTCAAACAAGATGATCTATTCATTTCTTCATGATGTTTTGGTGATGTTTTGGTTCATTAGGCTTGCCCCATTGATCTTTGGCACAATATTTCAAGGTTATAACAAATTATAGGGCTTGTGTAACCTATTTTATGCCATTGAAGGATTGAAACACATGAGAAACTATGTTGTCTTTTCCACTCTACAATCCTAGACCGCTTCTCTAAGTTTTTGATCCACTACTTCATTAGGAAATTTGCTCATCCTCTCTATTTAGGAAAAATAATGGTATTTGGGCTAAAATGGCCAAAATTTCTAGTGAATCATAGGGAAGCATGCCTGCTATGCTTGGAGAACCAAGAGCATTTCCCTTGTGTAGCCATTAAGCATGGAGTCTCTACTTTGTTTCAACATATTGACCTAGAGCCAACATTAGCTACCAATCCTTTCGATAACCTCTTTTTAAAAGAATACAAATACCAAAATGAAAAAAACAAAATAGATTGGTTAAGGTAATTATTGAAAAGGAAACACAACAAAACATAAAAGTACACAAGGCATTTATAAGAAAGCATAAAATCTACCTACCCTAAACTAACCAAATAGAATGAAACCTATACAAAACCATTAACTAGTTGAATAAAATAGCTCCCCTTTATCACTAATCTAATACACTTTATAGGCATGAGGGAAGCCAAAAAAATAAAGATAAGGTGTGGATAACTAACATATTGACAATACACCTCTCCAAAAAAAAGAACAAAAATAAACCTACCCACCTAATCTAATTGATTAGACATACAAACATCTTGGAGTGAATCAACAAGTTGATGTTTCTCTTTTTGATGCTCAAATTTGTGCTCTAAATTAAGCATAACCTATAATTATTTATCCTTGTCATCTTCCACCTATGCTAGGTACCTGATAAAACATCCTTTTGTCAATATAAACATTGAGAAATCAGATTTTACCTCACTCCTGCACTTTGTTGCTCTATCATTATGCTCTTTGGGCACAATCAGATCATAATCTTCTTAAATCACATGCTAATATTTAAATATATATTCACCCTCAAGTTTTTCCTCCATCACACAAAGTGATGGTTCATCAAGATGTATTCTTGATCACTTGAGGTGTCTTCTTTATCAACCCACTGAAGGTTTCATCTTATTCCTCAACTACAAATGAGGGTTGATTTGACCATCCAAGGTCCAAAAGGACACCTTTGTCTTGCTCAAGGTCTAGTTTCCCTTATTCCAACTCCTATCCATTATTGTTATCTTTATTTAACAACTCGCCCTAAATTGAACCATCTTTTAATTCTCGATTATGATCTTCTTCTTGATGTATGTAAAATGCATTTTTAGTAGTCCATTCAAGGTCTACTCCATTTTCAACTTGAGGATTTTCCTCATTAGGATTTATTTCATTAGCATTAAATCCATACCAATAGGGTTGGATAAAACTTGAATCTTCCTCTTGTGATCTAGTAATTTGACTCAAGAGATGATGGTTAGTATGGTGTTAGTTCCAAAATGAAAACAAAATGAAATAAACACACTAATAACATAACATATCTAGGCCCAAACATTAGGGAGAGCTTAGTTAACAAAAACAAATGATAAACACAACTAAAAAATAAGGAATAAAACAAAATAATTCCTTCACCTTCCTTGGATGCTCCAAATGCTTTTGTAGTAGTGGCTTTCTCGATTTTGTTCTCATGAAGTCCTTGGCAATGGAAGCTTACCTACCTCCATTTCTCTTTGGGACCTTTGGCTTGTGGCTTGGCTTCGAATAAATTTGGCATGGTAATAATAATTTCATGAATATATTAAAACCAATCCCAAATTATAACTTTTCATTCTCAAGTCTTATAAATGATGTAGTAAGGCCTCCTATTTATAGATTTTTGCAAATGTCTAAAATGAACCTAAACCATCCATCCTAAGATTGAGATGTCTAGTTGAGGATTAATTAAATTTTTAGAATTAAGTTTATAATTATCCTCATCATGACATTGGAAGAGATGGAAATTAAGAGGCATAGAGGGTATCATGGAAGGCACTGATGAGGCATGGAGGGCATGAATCCTGATATTTTTAGCATTTATGGCCTAGGGATGTCTTCCCAAGAAATGAGATCACCTAATGATGTAGATATTCAATATTCATTTCCAAAAATAATTACTCAACAATTTTACATGTAATTATTAATTATGCCTTGATTTGGGTTAATTATCCCTTAAGCATGATTAAGCACTTTGTGCGCAAATTACCCAAATTGATTAGAATGCTTTGTTATTGGTCCAAAATTTGACTAGATTGGAATTAGAATTAAATTTTAGATGAATTACAACTATATTCCCATTTATGATGTTACCAACAAAAAATAATGAAGGCATGTGTCTTTTGCAAGATATTTGATAGGAAAGAATAATCTAGAGCACCTAGGTGCAAATTTGACATTTTGACTCAGAATGATCTTATCTAAGTTAGCCAGCCCATTAATTGCACTGCCCCATTTAGGGATACCATAGCCAAAATCAGCACTTAAATATGTTAGTTTCACATTACTTAGCATGTTTTATTTTTTTTATGCCAAATTGTACACTTTAGGTGGAAATTGGTCAAAATCCTGATTGAAGGTTATCAGTGGCCAGATTTAGGTGTCTACAGTTTTCCCCTATTTGGAAAAGCATTGCAAGATATAAGTATATTAATATCTTCTCAAAGAATGAAAAGGTCTTTTATACCTACAACTACAATGATGATAAATTAATTGTATGATTCCCCCTCGAAGGAATGGTTGGCACAACCAGGTTGGCAAATGGTCCCTTGAAAAGAAATAAGTGACATGAGGGGACCAAAAAAAGGAAAGATGATGGGGTGAAAACTTAATGATACTAAAAAAGTAGTCAAAATCATTGAGAATACAAGTGGGATGGTGTACAATGGTTTGCGAAAATATGGTTATAAGCATTGTACCCTGATAGTGGCAATGTGGTATGATAACACAATGATTTTCTCAAAGGTGGTTATAATCATTAAGAATATGGAGCTACCCAATTAGGATAGAAAAACAAGATAATATGCCCCTATATAGGTATAAAAATTAAAGTGGTGATAAAACAATGATTTTCCCAAAGGTGGTTATAATCATTGAGAAATGTAGGTGGGATGGTGTGCAATGATTTATCCATAGGTGGTTATAATCATCAGACCCTAATTATAGAAAACATGATAAACTAACTATATGAGGATGATGATAAATTAACACATAGGGTAATGATAAATTGGAACAACCTACTAGTATTGAGATGCTTATTTGAACTAATAAAGGTTGAAATTATTTCATGTTTAATTACTCTATTTGGTATATGATTAGGAGAGAATCAGGATGTCAGTGCTAAAGAGATGTCGCCATTACTGAATCAAATTTTTAAAGATTAGGTTTGTTATAGCATGTATTGGTAGGCATAATGGTATAACATCATGAGGATGTACTTGAAATATGCATAAGGATTGACTCCCATAATCCAATACACAATAGAAAACAATGCACCAATGATAGAAACCATGATGATAATGTAAACATATGAGCATGGATGGATTCAAGTGTAAGTGTGGGTAAGGAATCACCCAATGAACACACATAAACTAAATCAAGGTAACAATGTTGAAATCAAACAAAAAAGCAAACACACAAATAAAATAAGCAAAAACAAATAAATAAACAATGCAATAAAAACCATACAAAAATTACCCCTAGAAAGTAGGTGAAAACTTAACAAATGAACAAAATGGGGGAATAAAAGAAAAAGAATGGGGTGGCCAAGCTATCTCCATATACAATAGGCAAGTGGATGCTGCCTACATATTTTCATGGATGTAATATCCAATAAAAAAATTAAGCAAAATGTAGTTCTCCTAAGGAATTGTAAGAATGTGATAACTGAGAAAACCAAATAGAAATGGATGTAATAAAAGAATATGAATGGTATTTAAAAATGGTAAGTGTATAATATCAAAAGGCCAAAAGGGATGGGGAAACTAAATGAAAAGTGATTTTCTTCTAACTTAGTAAGGGTTCCCGGAATCCTTAAGGTAAAGAAGTGGTCAATGTTTTTGTTCTTTCCTAATGATTTTTCAAATGTTTTTATAATTGTTTTGGAGTGTCTCAACTCAATCAATAATGATGAGACACTAGATGGTTCAATGTCATAAAACAACTAGAGCATTTAAAATAAGGTTGCTCACAAAATGATGAGAGCATGGTTTAGGTTGCTTGAAAAATGGTAAGAGTGTGGCTTAGGTTGCTTGTAAAATATTGAAATTGTGGCTTAGGTTTCTCACATAATAGTGAGAGCATGGCTTAGGGTGACTAATCTGACCTCAATAATTATCGAGTGCTACCTACATAGTCCCATAGTAGGACCTCAAGTCACTATAGTTCTACCTTTACAGTGGAGGAACTTGATGAGTGTAGAAGTTAATCTAAACAAAAACAAGCATAGTTGATGAAAATGTATAATATGACATGGGAAGTGGCAAGTTGGTATGTCAAGGCCTAATGTTGATCGTAGTTTTCCCATAGGTAGTTATAACTAGGATATAATGACATAGATGAAAGGGACTAATTTTCCCAAAGGTGGTTATAATTAGTAGCAAGACCAGTGGTAAGAAAGGAATAATAAATGAAGGATGAAACTGTTGAAACTTCTATCACACTATACCAAAATATGATCTCTATTTGAATTACTTGAACTAACTAATGAAATGGTCAGAGACCTTGATGTTAAAAATGTGTAACAAATAGCAAAAACCAAGGTAAAATGGGTTAGGATTTAGAACACACTAGGTCGATACGTTAGAATTAGAAAGTGGATATGACAAAGAGGATGGATAAGAATGGTATTTATATAAAGAGGAATGGTGATAAAATGACATAATTGAAATGGTCCTTATAGACAATACACCTTACCACTCAATCATAATACCACTTGAGATGAATAATATTCATCAAATCTGAAAGTTCATCTCTATCTAGTGTGGTAATCTTGTATGCTCCTAATCTATAATCTATAATAATGATAAAAGGCCCTATCTAGTTTGGTTTGAATTTCTCTTTATGATTTTTCTTAGCCATGGCATTATTTTGGTTTTATTTAAGAACAAGATCACCCAAGTTCAAATGTTCTATGCTTAACACACTGATTATAGTAGACTTTGAGTTGGTTCTGATATGCTCAAATATTGTTGAGCATAGATTTGTATTTTTCATCAAGTAGGTCTTGCTCTTGCAGGTGAGCTACTCGATAGTCATGATCATCTAGGACATGCTTGAAAAAGATGCACAGTGAAGGTAACTTGACCTCAATGGGAAGGATGGCTTTATTAACATAAACAAGTGAGTATGGAGTGGCTCATATGGGGGTATGATGATTGGTATGGTATGTCCAAAGGGAAAGGAATATCTACAAGTGCTAATCATGATTGACATTATTGAAAATATTTTTGAGAATATTGATAATGGTTTTTTTATACCTTAGCTTGGCCATTACATTAAGGGTAATATGCTATAAAAATGTTGTTTGATATTGTATTTAGTTCATAACTAGTCTATAGCCTTGTTCTTATATGATCCTCCATTATCAAATATAATGTCAGAGGGGATACCATAGCAGCAAATGAGATGGTTGAAAATGAATTTGGAAATTTGATTTCCAGTCATGTAAGTGAGGGGTATAGCTTTAACCCACTTAGTGAAATACTTAGTGGTGGTAAGGATATGTTTATGGCCATCAGATGAAGTGGGTTGGATCTTCCCAATGAGGTCAAGTCCCCATGTATAAAATGGCCATGGTGTCAACATCGGTTTTAGAGTTTTTTTGGGGGCATGAATCAAATTAACATGCCATTGACATTTGTCACACTTTTTTACATATGTAGTGGCATCTACATCAATTATGGGCCAATAATAACTAGTACGTAGAATTTTTTTGGATAGGATTGCCCTAATATAATCAGTGCCACATACTCCTTCATGAACTTCTCTTAATGCTAGGGTACACTCTACTGAAATTTAAAAATGAAATAGAGTTCTATCAAAACTATGACGGTGAAGGGTGGATCCAAGTAGAGTATAATGAGTGGAATGATGAATGAAGGATTTGGTTTGTTTTTGAGATAGGTTAGGTGGTAGAGCTTGCTCATGAAGGTAGTTATAAAGAAGATAGAATTAGGACTAACAATATCACAAATCATGGCAACGGTTAAAGGTTCATGAGATGGTGCTGACAAATTCTTGATGAGGAACTAATACTCTTTGGTTTTATCTATTTGTCAAATCAAAGAGCCAATAGTATCCATGGAATCTACGTTCTATTACTAGCCCTTGGTGTATTCTCAAACTAAATATTATCAATTTATTGCTTAAGAGTGTCGACCATGGCTTTATATGGAACCAACTTGTCATCTCTAGTCTAAAAATGATCTGTGACCTAATTTTTGATTAATTAAGAATCAACATAAACTTAGAGATGAGATATATTCTAATTCACTACTTGTTGAATCCCTGCAACAAGTGTTTCATACTCAATAATGTTGTTTATACAAAGATAGTTGATTCTAACTAATTTAGGGATTAGATCCCCCTGTGATGTAATAAATAATAGGCCTATGCATGATTCATGTGTAGTAAATGAACCATTAAAATAGAGTTTCTAGGGATTCTCCATAAGGGGTGTTTTAATGATGGTCATGATGGATTCATCAAGTAATTGAAATGTGAGTGGTTGTGTCTATGAGAGGTGCTTTGGCAAGTTGATCTACAAGAACTTGTCCATTGATTTCCTTCTGATTGATATACTCTATGTCAAACTCACTGAGAAACATGATACATTTAGCCATTCTACCTTGTAAAGCTATTTTAGATAGTAGATACTTGAGTGGATCTACTTTTAAAATGACTATGGTCTTATTATTATACATGTAATGGTGTAGTTTATGAGTTATAAAGACCATGGCCAAAGAAGCTTTTTCAATAAGTACATAGCTATGTTCATATATAACCAAGTTATGACTTAGGTAGTATATGACATGATCTTTTCCATTGTCATCATGTTGAGATAAGAGTGCCCCCAAATCATGGTCGGTAGTTGATAGGTATAACAAGAATGGCTTTCCTAGCATAGGAGGTAATAGAATAGGTAGATTAATAAGATAGTATTTAAGTTGTTGAAAAGCTATTTGGTATTGATTATCCTAGTAAAATACAAATCCATTCTTCAAAAGGTGTCTAAATGGATGACACTTGTCTGCTAACTGAGAGATGAAGCATTGGATTGACTGGATCTTACCCTATAAACTACAAAGTTGCTTTAAATTGGTTGGTGGTAGCATCTCAATTATAGCATGGAATTTAGCCAAATCAACTTCAATATCTCTATGAGACATGATGAATCCAATTAATTTTCCTAAAGTTACACTTAACACACATTTATTTGGATTGAGTCTAACTTTGTACTCCCATAATCTTTCAAATATCTTATGCAACACTACTAGATGGTCAGCCCTAGTTTTGGATTTTCCTAATATGTCATCGACATAGTATTCAACAATATCATGCATCATATCATGGACTATGATATCCATGTCCCTTTGATATGTAGTTCCATCATTCTTAAGACCAAATGGCATTACCTAATAACAAAATGTTCCCTATAGAGTGGTGAACATTATTTTTTGTTGATATTTTGGTGCTATTCTGATCTTGTTGTATCCTGAAAAGCCATCCATGAGTGAAATCCTTTCATAACCTACCATGGATTCAATGATCATGTTGATATTAGGTAAGGGAAAATCATCTTTAGGACAAGCTTTTTTGATGTCTCAAAAATTAGTATAAATTTTGATCCCTTCAAGCTTTTTATTAATAGGTATTAGAGATCCATTCTGAGTAGTCAATGGATCAGATACATCCTTCTTCTAAGATTTTTTTCCAAATCTTTCATTACCAATACATCAATGTGAGGATGCATCTTACATAACTTTTGATTTAACAATTTGGGATTAGGATTAACCACAAGGTGGTACATAACCAAGGTGGGTTCTAAACTAGGCATGTTAGAATAGGCCCATGTAAAGATATATACAAATTCTCTCAATAGAGCTGTAAAGGCATCGTGTTCCTCCTCTATGAGGGATGCCCCTAATTTTATCCATTTTAGGTTTGATGGAGTCCTAATATTTACCTTTGTTTTATCTTTGACTATAAGGGTTGAACCATCTTTTAGGATAGTAGGCAATGACTTGAACTATTGAATTATGTGAGGTTCGTCTATTAGGACTTGCTCTTCAAATTATCCTAGGCATGATGAATCTGAGTTCCGTAATGGGAGATCTATCCATGTGACAAAAATAGTTAGAAAATTTTGAAGAATTTGATCAAATAATTGTTGTTGCTCAAAGCTAAACTCATATCCACATACAAGTTCATTGTTGGTGATCTCTTGGTCTAAACTCAAAGAATAATAAACACCCCCATCTAGTGGCACCTAAAACAAGTTTTCACCACTAGACTGACCTTTATCTTTACTTTTTCCCTAGTTAGAAAGTGCCTCAAAGAGGTTTTCACTTTGGGACCTCAATGTTTTACTTATTTGTTTTTGGCTACAAGTGTTCACTCTCTCTCCAAAATAGGCTACAAGATCCAATGTGATTTATAATGCTAATTTTTGATCTCCCAATGGAATATTGTCTCTTAGGCCTAAAAATTCAAAAAATTCCTCATCATTCTAGAACTCATCAATCAATATACTAGATTCTTATTGGTCCCAATATATCAGTTAGGGATAATATAATGGAAAATGGTTGTGATGAATGGCCAAGGTAAGGGTACAAATGGCATTTTTATCAAACAAGTTGGTTAAAATTAGGTTATCAAAGGTGAGGCTATAATCAGACTTTGCTTCACTCTCAGCATCATCAATACTAGCTATTGGTGATGGAGTTTGAATAAGATATGTGGGGTCACCCCAGGTGGTTTAAATCCAAGTCCATAAGGTCTTTCAGACTTAGTCATGGAAATTGGCTTGAGGGTTCCTTGTTGATTTAGTCTAAGGCATCTTCCTTCACAATTGTGATATTCCATGATCCTATTTATAATAGGATACTTTGTATTTTTATAGAAATCATCTTAGTTGTCATTGTATAACTATGATTCAACCCCTTCAAGAGGGTCAAGTCCTAGGCTAGATGCTAGTACAAATGTGAAAAGTCCCTTATATTTGTTTTTTTAGTGAAAATGCATATGTGGGGTGACTTTAGGTCACCCAAAGGTTTTCAGATTCTAAGGAAGATTAGAAATATGAAATTTATCATGGGTCACATACTCTCCTGATTCATTTTCTAAAATGGTGAAATGATTCGAAGCTTTAGGAGGTGGTATGTGGGAAAGGGAATCCAATGTTTTAGGATATATGCAATTATCTGATGAGGGATCAATAAGTATATCTTTTCTTTTATCCTACTTGGAGCTTAGATTCATGCTATACTGATAATTATAGCTTTGAAATTCAGCCTTGAGATGCTTGTAGTGTTCATATGGGCGTAAATATCCTAAAATATTCACTTCCATCCCTGAGTGGGAAAACTTGATACATTGGTAAAGCATTGACAGGACTACATGAATCTCATGTAACCAAGGCCTTCCTAGAAGCATATTTTATGATAAATCAAGATCAAGTACATGGCAAAGTGTATCATGGGTCAAAGGCCCAATGATAACTGACAAACTAATAGTGCCTTGTGATTCTCTTTCCTAATTATCATAGGCTTTGATGGTTATTATTTTTGGTTGGAGATCTACCATTGTGTACCCAAGAAGCTTAATGAGCTTTAGAGACACTATGTTGAGGTTGGATCCATTGTCTATAAGGACACATTTCACTTTATGCCATCTTATACAAACTTATATGTATAATGGATTATTATGGAGTGGGATAAGGGAAGACATATCACTTTGGTTAAATGTGACTTATTGCAATGGAGATAGGTGTCTAACCAAAGCTTGAAATTTATCAGGGGATATATCACTAGAAATAGTGGATTGGTTCAAAAAATCATTCAAGATGTTTTTGTGGATTATTAACATTCATAGCAAATCTAAAATAGAAATTTGTGTTGGTATTTTTTACAATTATTCCACAATATCAAACTTCTTGTCTTGGTCAGTAGTGAATGGCTTATTCTAAGGTTGAATGATTAGCTGGATGATAGGCAAAGTGGCAGATGGTTATGGGTCTAGGATAGTAATCTTTGACCTCTAAGTTATGATTTCACAATAAAGATAAAATACTAGACCATTATTTCTAATTGATGTTAGAAATGGTGTCAGACTGGATATGACAAGTCTCAATTACCAGTGCACTTGCATGTGGTCACGTGGCAAGGATGAGTTATCGATATAAGGTCAAAAAGGGGAAGTCCTAGTTTGTTGGTTTGCCTATATGCATTCTTAGGTTAAATAAGGATTATCATGTAATTTGGATAAATATTGTTATTTATCAATGGTCTAGGCTAATTAGTGTTTGGTCTAAGATTAATGGAGATGGTATTAACACAACCCCCTATAATATGACCTACAACCTTGTTATAGTCATATACAACTACATGGTAGGTTTTTTGGTTATTACCATTCTAACCATAATTTTTTCCATTATTTTTTTTATTATGTATTTTACTATAGATTTTATTGATTCTATTGGTTTAGCCTTTGATTTTGACATTGTTGATTTTTTTGTTTCACTAGTTGTTATTATTGTTGTTATTGATTATGTTGATTTTACTAATTATTATATCAGGGGAATTTTTTTGATAAACCCAATGGCTAATTATTTATTTGGTAGAATTTGGGTGAAATATATTTCAAGGGCTCTCCATCACTATAAATAACTTGTAAAACTCTCACCATCTTTTTGTTTTGCTTGTGTTAAGTCCACTAATAAAATCTCATGCTTGAGATTATAAGAAAAATGCTACACAAACTTATCAAAAAGATCATCAAAATTTATTACTAAATTTTTAGGAAACTTCAAAAACCACTCCAAGGCTTTTTCCATCTAATCTCTTTGGAAACAATAGCAAAATATATATGTCGCTATATGATACTGGTTGACATGCGACAAAGAATTTGGGCAAATGAGCCTTAGGGTCACCTTTCCCTTTATATTTATTAAATTTTGATTATTTGTATCCTAGAGGAAATGTTATCTATAAATACTCCATGTTGAATGGATAGGAACATAAGTCATCTAATTTAAACTTTTTAGTTTGTTTCCCAGCCTAAATGGTAGCGACTGAATCCTTTATCTATTGCAATTCTTGGGATAGGAAACTAGAAGGAACATTGGTATGAGGGAGAATATTAGTTTGGATAGATGGTTGGGAGGTCATAAGTGGGACACTTTGAATAGGGTATGATGGAGATACCTATTGGGGTACATTGGTTTGGTTAGGGAATGGACCAAGAATACACATATGTGGATTAGGATGTACTTGAAATTTCACACTTGGTTGTGTGATATTTTGTTTGGGTTGGCAATAAAGGTTCAACTTGGAGGATTTTGTGGTTGGGACAGAGATAAATAACCATACTATTCCTACTATGGTTGAAAAGGGACATGATACTAACTAATCAAACCTTACATTGAGTGAGAAATTGTGGACCAAGACCCTATCTCTAGATTTGTGGCACATTTTGAACCAACAATTGTCTAGTAGGTACCTTAGAAATATGGGGACCTCCTTGTTGCATGGATCCATATGAGGAAGTGAAACTAGGTTACAGATTTGGAATTTGTCATTGACCCATATTTTCACATTGTTGACTAGTCATTGACTAGTATTAGATTGGCATATTAGTCTGTGACTAAAGAGGTACGTTCATCATTACCTGGTGAGGTAGAACATTAGTTGCCCCTGATTAAAGTGGAAATGTATTTATCTTATGTTATGTTGATACACTAGATTATGCCTATTGTTGTGGAATACTAATTGTTACTTGTTGAGGAGGAGTAGGGTTTATAACATTTTATCATTAAGGTGTGACATTAGCCATTCTTTGATTACCTAATCGCATAGGTTGTGCACTTGAGGAAGAAACTGGTTGAGGTTGGGGTGTAGAAACTCCTACTCCCTAGTATGATGACCTATTCATAATATTGACTATAGGAACATGTTATTGGGTAATTATTTATGTGTTAGCACCACTTTGATCAGGATTGGATGTTTTCTTCACATTATACACTATGTTTGGCTCACTATGTAGTGTAGAGTTGAAGAGACTTCTGTAATAACAGGCATATGCATCAAGTTACATATAAAATTAGTTTGTATGAATGGGTCAAAACTTAGATTCTCTTGTCTATTTAACTCTATCAACACTTATGTTGAAGGAACTAGGTCAATAAGAGGCTTACTTACCATGGTCATTTGATTGAAATCATGTGCTAGATTTAGGTAGGTTTGATACACTATCTACATTTGGTTAAAGTGGTCTTCTATGATGTTTTTTCCTTGATCAGATATATTAAGATCTTGGTATGTTATTTGGACTAGAGCCATATGATTATTAGAATAACCCTATTGATCATAAATGATATTGTGGGGCACTCTTATTAGACTTGGTAAATTTTCATGGGGGAAGTCTATTGGAAACTTGGCCCTTACCTTTATATATCTAACCAAAATCTCATCTTTGTTCTCTAAAAAATGTCGCTCAAACAAAAATTGATCATATATGGAATCCATATTAGTAGAATATGACTATTGAAGTACTAGCTCATCCACTACAAGTATTATAGCTAGGTATTGTGTGGTTTTCACTTGGTCTTACTCTAAATAAAGTGTTGTGTTAACTAGATAGTTAGCCAATGGATCTAGGCTTTGTTCCCTTGATTGAGTATTATAAGAGGGATAAGAATTGATCTAATAAGCAATATTATCTACATATGGATCTTGTACCATTTCTTCCTTTGTAACTACATTATTAATCCCTAGATTGTACATGAGTCCACTACAAGTGTAGTAATACATGTTGGGATCTAAAGTCAATGCTTTTGTGATAAAAGGTCAAATATTTATACAAAATCTAAAAAGGATAATGTCTAAAATAGAAGATGTTTTAACTTGGTCTAGATTCATCAAAAGGATCAAAAGGTTTATGAATTTTTTTGTGAGGAAACAAGCTAGTGTGAAGTATCTAAAGTTTCAATATTCACACAAAGATAAGTAATTAAATGGACCTAAAATCAAAATGCTAAACTCTAAGGTTGAAGTGTTTCAAATCAGTCTAATCTAAGAATTTAAATTTTTCTAGGTCTTTTGGCCAAATGAGGTGTCAAAGGCTAGGCTCAAACAAGGCATGTGTTAGGACTCTTTGCCAATCGACATCAAAAGCTATACTTTGAAATAGATGAAAGTTTTAATCTAACATATTTGAAACACTTCTAACAAACACTAGGCATTTGAATCTTAGACATGAACTTGATCAACTAGGTATAAGGTATGAAACAAAATACACTTTTAGAGATAGTTTATTTTCTCACAAAAATGGTATAAAACTTAGTTCTTTTGATAAACAAGCTAGATGAAAATGAGTAGTATAAATGTTTTAGACAAAAGATCATAAAATTACACTTGGATTGGTCTGAAAATGTAGGAACAAATTTGAACCCTATGCAAGAGAATCTATGAAATAAAATTTTAAATGTTTTAGATAGCATAACAACACTATACTACCCAAAAGGTGTGATAAAAATGGTTTGTTTCAAAAACTATCTAAGGCAAAGATGTTTTCCTATAATTTTGATATCCTAACACTACTTTTCTTGATTCAAAATGTTGTAGTGCATAGAATTATAGTGAAAGTGTTTATCACAAAATGGCTTAAGTCTATCAAGTGATGATAATGATTATGAGTCTTAAATGACCTTCAAACCAAATTGGAAATTAAACCTAAGTTACCTCAAGTTTAGTGAAAATGGTGAACCCAATTAACACGTCAACCCTATGAACTTATAAAGGTGCAATTCTGAATTTAGATTATAAGTGAAGGACTTTAAAAAAATTTGGTAAAGGTCTAGACTCAATTGGGTAGCATAACTGTACCAAAGTGGATGATAGGACTCCCAAGCTTTTGATAAACTTTAAACAAGGAAAATTGATGATCTCATGTAGGTAGCATAATACCTCTTTGTTCAAAGGAAAATTTGGACTATGTGTTTGGTTTGGATTGTCTATTTACACTAAGTTTTGACATCAAACAAGACTTTTATCTAGGACAAGACCAACTAATTAACCACTCTTAGATCCTACACTGACAAAGTTGCTTGGTATTGTTGGAACCTATCAATATACATCATTTGAGAGGATTTTAAGTGTTCATCTAAAAGTAAATGCACATTATATAGTAGGGTTTTTACACCCCCCCCCCCCCCCCCGCCTTCTCTCAAATGATAGTACTGTGACATAGACCTTGAGGTGCACCTTATGCTAATAATAGTCCTGTGGAAAGTGGGGATTTATATAAGACCTATCAAGTTCCAAAAAATCTAGGGTAATCAATTGCACAATGACTTTCATGCCAAAAAATGCAAAATAAAAGCATGGATTTTGGGTCTGTGTAACTTGGATTATTCCAAAAAGGTCTAGTCCTTTTTACAACCACTACATCTTATTATTCACTTAGTGTAGTATGATGTCTAAAGTTCCACTACGTCCCATGTGCAACTCTAATTAAGAGCCAAATGAAGTCAATGCTGGGAGGTGAAACCCCAAGTCAAAGCTTCCCTAAATAACTCATGGGAGGTGATGAAGTCCCCCTCATAAGCCAAATTTACATAAAAATAAAGAAATCATGAAAGTAGAAAGACTTTAGGGTCATTTTCAAGGTCACCTAAACTTTGACAAGTCTTTAGGGAGTGCTTTAGATGACATTATTTCTAATCCTTGGACTAGGCTACTTGTAGTAGGAATGGTGCTCTTGATGCCAAGGGTTCCCTATAGGGGACAAATGGAAGAGCATACACACAACATCCCTATTTTTGCCAAAAAAAAATTGATAAGTGTGTTCAATTTTAAGCCCAAATAAAAGTGAGGTGATATTCCTTTGACCCCTTGGTCTTAGTTACAAACTTTGAAAGCATTCATCATAAACATCTAAAAATTTTAAACACCAAAACAAAGTTCCTAATTATTTTTTAAGTATGCAAAAGTTGATTTAAAAATGTTTTTGTCAAATGTCAAGCTTGGCCCTATAGTAAAAATGTTAGCATGTCCCTTAGATTTGAGGTTCTTTTTGGTTTTAAATAATAAACTTTAGAAAAAGAGCTCTTAGGTCTATGTTTTAGGAAAAACACAGTGACCAATGTTAGTTTATATAACCAATGATGGTTACATTTTCTAACTGATGTCAATTATCCCATTGACATCAGTTATACTAATGTGACCGATAATAGGTATACAACTAATGTTGATTTTGCTAACTAACATCAATTAATGTGTAAAATCATGACAAACAAAAATTACAAAATAAAGTTATAAAATCAATTTACAATAATTTTAAGGGTCCAAATGAATATTTTAAAGTTTTAAAATGATCTTCTTCAGGTGTGAGATGTGTCTAGTCCCACCAGGCATGCCATATGTAGTGGCTTGCTTGGTTTTATGCTCATGAAGTCCTTGAAAATAAAGTGGGATACCTATTATGCTCTCTTCATCATAGACACTTGAATTATCTTTTTTAAGTTCATCTATGGCTGCAAGATCATCATTTATCCTTTATACAATAGGCTATTTTTCTAAGAGGGAGTTGGTGGAAGGGTAAATAAGTTCACCTCACTTGAATCTTATGAGAGTATTCTTCTAGCTAGGGAATTTAAATGGTCTCTTTGGTGGATATTGATGGAAGGAGAGCGAGTCTCAAAACTCTTGTACACCCAACTCATTAAGTTAAGCTATGGTTGTTTGATCTACTTTTGACACAACTTGCTCCTCCTATAAAACTACCTATTAGACTACCTCAACTAGCACCTCATCTTTATGAAAGCCTTTATGAATTGAATTCCATAAGGTAGAATTGTAGGAATCATCCTATTTTTCTTGAACTAGTTCCTAGACCTTGATGACTAATACCTCCTTCTTCCTTTTCTACATTCCTTCCTTGACTAATTTCCATGACGAGAATGTATAGGAAATAACTAGCTTTTCTTGATTTTGACTCTCTTCCTCTTTCCTCATTTTTATCTCTAATTCCTTGATTTTTCTATCTATATTCTCTTTGAAAAGCCTCTCTGCAAGCTGGTCAGTGGCCTCATGAAGATTAGGAAGACAAGAAGGTTGGTATGAGATACAAGAGGATTATTGAGGAAGATAAGTGGGATCTTGGGTATCAACAATAGGTTGTTCCAAAATAGACTCCTTCTTCCTTTGAAGGTTTTCTTCAATTTAATTCCAATAAGGGAAAGTCTAAGGAACACATGAAGAACATGGAACATAAGAGAGGTCACCTAGAGTAGTTATTTGGGGGAGGATGGGTGGCATATATGAGGGTTGAGGTGTTGTATTTGAAGATACATAAGGTTGATGGAGTGAGACCTATTATTCTTCAAGGCTTCTTAGCTTATCCACAATGTTTTGAATGTAACAACTTACATCCATCATCTCACTTATAAAGCTTTTCCAATTTG
This sequence comes from Torreya grandis, assembly GCA_037957365.1. Lineage (NCBI taxonomy): Eukaryota > Viridiplantae > Streptophyta > Pinopsida > Cupressales > Taxaceae > Torreya > Torreya grandis. The sequence goes on from JARHVA010000419.1 coordinate 4,951,819, forward strand.
CTCTTTTAAAAGGTGCCCATCTCTCAATCACTTGATGCAATGCATCTCTTATGCCATGAATAGTCTGATTAGGGATATTTTTACCATATTCCCTCTATGTATTAAGGTATATTATGTGCCTTTCATAGCTTGAGAGCATTTTACTCAAAATTTAAATGGATTGGTTTGGATAAAAACTAGGGACACTTTGAGCCTAAAAAGGTTGTTGCATTGAATCTTGAGAACTACTTGGGGTGAAGCCATAAACATTAATAAATTTATATGAAGGATGTTGAGGTAGAGAATAAACATTTTGTTCAAAGGGTGATTGATTATACATACCATATAATGATTATTAGGTATTTGGACTATTTAAACCATCTGATAGATGCTCAAAGTTGCCATTGATGTTTGTATAATGCCTCCAAAGGTTGATATGTATAAAAAAAACACCAAAAGTCCTTCCACTATGTTGGTTGAATATTTTGTTGATTAGCATACTTATAAACAAAATAGGTTTGATCAGCTAAAGTAGGAAGATTAGTCACTTAAATGTGTAGATTTACCACATTAGAAGGGGACTAATCTCTCCTCTCATAAAGGGGAGGTTCCCTATAGATAGGATATATATATATATATATATATAAACAAAAAATAATACTCAGGGGTAGGACAAACCATCCATCTCTCTTTTTGCAGAGATGATGCATGTACATCATAGAAAAAAATCAAGGGAAATGACAGAAAGGACTCCTCTTCTTTTAGAAGTACTATTTAGTAAACCACAAGAATACTCTTGGTAGTAACAGCAAAATGTAACAAAGGATGTAATAATCACCAAATCGAGATGCAACACAAAGTCTCCACCTAAATTGCTCAAGAGTAAGATACGAAGGACAATGAGGGCACAAAGTCATCCCAAAGTCCTTTACACAGAAATGAAAAGAAAACACACTAAAGGCAATTATGGAGGTACAAATTCTCTCCACTCTTGACTCTTTAAGATACCTTCCTGACTATTGTCACTAATTTTGCTTGTTGAATTAAAGGAATAGAAAATATATTGAAGAAAAAGACATAAGAACAATTTCCTCAACAACAAAGATATTACAGCACAAAGTCTAAAAAGTCACTTGCTTTCTTATTCTAGTAACAAAATATGATCAGCAATCTGAGCTCAAAGTCTCATTAATGCCTTACAATTTGGGTAGAGTTTCGTTCTAATTGTCAAAAAAGAGATCCTTATTACAATAGAAGAGAGTCCCTTATATAGCCTCTTTAAGAAGGACTCGGGAATAGTAATACATCATTGTTGCATTGGAATCTATTAAGAAGACAGGATAGAACTTAGGGGCATTTTACCCATTTGATTGTATCAATGCAAAGAAACAAGTCATGCTTATTGAAAGTTTACAACTTTCAATGTCCACCTGTCGATCTGATCTTATCTTCATGGTTCCTCCTTTTCTGGTTAATTGAATTAGGTCTTAGATTCAGTTTGTTGTTTTGTTCCTTCCCTACTTTTTGTTGGTCTTGGCCTTGAAATTTGTGAATGTATTCTAGTCTGTATGTTCAAAGGATCAATGGCTAGTTCATTGTGTTTAATTTGACACTTTCAGGCACATCATTCCTTTGTCCTCTTTCAGTTTTTTTGTTTGGCACTTTTCTGGATTAAACTTGCCCTTTTAGGCCTTAAGAAATGACCCATTTTGAGTCGAGAAGAGCCTCCCACAAGAGTATCTACCCTTTGGGGTTCTTTGGGAAGCTTTTTGAACTTTGGTGATGAACCAACTGTTGAACTGTTCCATTGAACCATGGCTTTGAACCATTCTGTTGAACCAAGGCTTTTAACCCCTTGTTGAACTTGCCTTTAAACCATGTGTTTGAACTAACTATTGAACCAAGTTTTGGTCCAACAGTTCAAACAATGCCTTGATCTAATTGATGAATTATTTGATTGAACCAAAGGATGAACCAAAGCATTGAACCACTTGGTTGAACCATGACATTGAACCATTCCTTTGATTGAACCCACCGTTGAACCAAAATCATTAAACTAATTAAACCTGGAACTTGTTGAACTTATAGAAAAGAGCCTATTTGTAGAGTCTATAGAAACCAAGTCTATAGTTTTCTCTAGCCTTCAAAGAGTCCATAGATTTCAACCTGTAAAATCCCATTGAACTTGACATGCTGAGTTCATAGATTTTTTAGAAGCTTGAAAAATGAGGAATTTGAATGCCCAGGACAAATTTTGAAAAGGGAAGAGACAATTTTGGTCTATAGGACAAAAATAGTTCAAATGTTGTCCCAAAAATGAGTGATATTTTTGGGGGACAATAGCTGGCTCTAGTTGGGGAACTTCTATCAATTCCAAAAAGAATTTAAAGGAGTAGAATCTAGAATCTCCAGTGTCTTCATGTGTACCATTGGGTTACAGAGTCATGCTACCCAGAAATGAAAGGCATCAAAAATGAAAACAAACAAAATTAAACAAAATTAAAAATTATAGAAATATACATATATACATATGCAATGATCTGATAATTCAAGATTTGAAGTGTTTCAAATACTACTTTCTCCTGGTAGACCATGAAAATAGTGTGCCATCTTGGTAAACCAGTAGGAAAACATTTTGCCCCCAGAAATGGTGACGGGCGAATGGAGCTCTCCACCAGGAAACCAATTTTCTGTGTCTTCTTCTTGGCCTTTTCTTCTTTTTATTCCAAGGTAGGATGTGGTCTTCAAATTGGAAACCATAACTCCTTGCTCTCTTGGTGAAGGATTCCTTTGCCTAACTTTGATTTGTAGTAGCATGGTCCACCATCATAACTTGTTATTCTACTAGTCCAGTCCAGCACATGATTGGATTGTCCATATCAAACTCTTGACAAACTATCAAATTAACATCTCCTTTGATGTGAAAGAGTTTGACTTCTTCATCTTGAGCAATCTTCAATTTAAGCAATAGAGATTCACATCCAGATATGTTGTTGGTGTTGCTAACTTGCAAATTACATGAAGGAAGAATATATCCTTGAGGAAATATCAACATAGTTCCAACTTCATCATGGTGGAGGAATTTCTATCATCATCAAAAGCTGATCTCCTATCAAATTTATCTTCATTAGATATGGAAGATCCTTCCTTGTTTATACTGCATCCTACCAATTCTCTTAAAGTCTTGTTTGTATCAATTCCTATATTTTTAGCTACAAGACTTTCATCTGTAGAAACATGAACATCCTCTATGGTAAAGAAATAATTACCCCTACCTAAAGACTCAAACAAAATTTGTGTTCTAGGGGCTGATGTTTGGGTGACAACATATTTTGTCTCAGACAGGTCTGCATCTGGTTCTCCATCAATGTCCAATTGCTCAAGATTGACTTGCAGGGATTCAAACTCAGTCATTTGAATTTTGGATTCCTTTCAATGATCAATCATGTCAAATGACTGGAATGGATTTGGAATAGAGGATGGGGGTTCATCCTTTTGATTTTTGGGAGGGGGAGGACTGGTTTATGAAGCTGAGGTAGAACGTATAGAGATGTTTGATGTACTTACTTCTTTGGTAATCACTGGGTCCTTTGATTGAAAAGGAAGAGGGTTTCTCTACTCAACAATTGAAATTACTGGTTTGGGTCGCTTCTTTGTCTTCTCTTTCTCAACCTATTGGGCTGACTAATTCTGAGACTGGGTGAATACTGTGTATGATCCTTTGATTGCTTCACCTTCACTTCTGGGTTCATCATGGTAATTCAAGAAACCAATGTGGGAGTTGCTAGCTAATTCTTCTAGATCCTCCCTGAAGAGATTAGTGCCATTTTCTTTCTCTAACTCGGGTTGGAAATAGGAAACATGATCTTTTTCTAGATATCCAACTACCGAGTTTGTTGGAGGTGCTTCAAGGGTAGGATTCCTCTATGGAGGAGGAAGATGATTTGGTTGCCCTTGACTTTTGGCAGCATTGCCTTGATCTGGCTGATTAGGGAATGTCCTCCTTAGTGCATTTCAATATAGAGGAGAAGACATACCTTGTGCTATTTGCCTTTTCAAGGCTAGCAATTCATTTGCCAACTTTTGTACCATTGGGTCAGTGGTGACTGTGGGTGAGTATTTAGAAGATGAAGAGGGTTTAGCTCTATTAGGATCTCTCCTTATCTTTCCTACCAAGATAAGGTCATCTTCTAGCTTAGTGGACAAAAGTTGAGCTGTAGTAAGATCATTTGACCATCACGTCTCAAAGGAAAACTAACTTCAAGTAACTGAGAATTAATGAAAAAGAATTTGAGATTCTCAACTGTAGGTCGAGCTATTATAGGGATTTTATTTCTCATTTTGACAAATTTGGCTATGAAATATCTCATAGGCTCATGAGGCTCTTTCTTCATCTGAGTGAGCTAGGCCAACAAGGCATGTGCATTTTCTATGGGCTTGAACCTTGCTTCAAACTTGGCTTTAAGTGTATTCCAGTCAGTCACTAATCCAGCTTGCAGATGGTAAAACCAATCTATAGTATCACCTTGTAGTGTTTCCACAAAAATCTTGACTACCACATCTTCAAATTCCACCCCTATCACACCACAAGCTATGGTGAAGGCTGCAATGTGTTCTTTAGGGTGGACTCTTCCATCACCAAAGAATTTGGGGAAATTCTTCCTTGAACTGAGTGGTAGCTCATGCAGGGGTGGAGTTAGATTAAAAGGGCCAAATGAGTTACCCTAGGGGCCTCGAACTACCATGATCAGATTATGAACAATAGGGATAACACATCTGAGTGGAGTTTCTAGATTATAGGACAAAAATGGAAAAGAAACTGGCCTTGCTTTAGCTTAAAGCTTAAGGCTTCAAACTACACTTTCTTTCCTAGTAGCTCTAGTTTTGTAGACCAGATAATATAATGGAGATGGATGAAAATGGTTAGGCTATAAATGGATAATGGGTAAGACATGAAATAGAGTCGCCAGAGTCTATAATGGATAAGGGTTATAATGATAATGGGTTATGTTCCCCAACATAGTCACCAAAAATTGTTGGTTGAATATTTTGTTGATTAGCGTACTGATAAACAAAATAGGCCTGATCAGCCAAACTAGGAAGATTAGTCATCTAAATGTGTAGGTTTACCACATCAGAAGGGGACTGATCTCTCCTCTCATCAAGGGGAGGTTCCCTATAGATAGGCTATATATATATATATATATATATATATATATATATATATATAAACATAAAATAATACTCAAGGGTAGGACAAACCATCCATCTCTCTTTTTTCAGAGATGATGAATGAAGATCAAAGGAAAAACTCAAGGGAAATGACAGATAGGACTCCTCTTCTTTTATAAGTACTATTTAGCAAACCATAAGAATACTCCTGGTAGTAACAACAAAATGTAACAAAGGATGTAATAACCACCAAATCGAGATGCAACATAAATTCTCCACCTGAATTGCTCAAGAGTAAGATATGAAGGACAATGAGGGTACAAAGTCATCCCAAATTCCTTTACACAGAAATGAAAAGAAAACACACTAAAGGCAATTATGGGGGCACAAAATCTCTCCACACTTGACTCTTCAGGACACCTTCTTGACTGTTGTCACTAATTTTGCTTGTTGAATTAAAGGAACAAAAAATATATTAAAGAAAAATACATAAGAACAATTTCCTCAACAACAAAGATATTACAGCACAAAGTCTAAAAAGTTACTTGCTTTCTTATTCCAGTAACAAAATATGATCAATAATCTGAGCTCAAAGTCTTAGTAATGCCTTACAATTTAGGTAGAGTTTCATTCTAATTGTCAAAAAAGAGATCCTTATTACAATAGAAGAGAGTCCCTTATATAGCCTCTTCAAGAAGGACTCGGGAACAATAATACATCATTGTTGTGTTGGAATCTATTAAGAAGATAGGCTAGAACTTAGGGGCATTTTACGCATTTGATTTTATCAATGCAGGGAAACAAGTCATGCTTATTGAAAGTTTGCAACTTTCAATGTCCACATGATGATCTGATCTTATCTTCATTGTTCCTCCTTTTCTGGTTAATTGAATTGGGTCCTAGATTCAATTTGATGTTTTGTTCCTTCCCCACTTTCTGCTAGTCTTGGCCTTGAAATATGTGAATGTATTCTTGTTTATATGTTCAAAGGATCAATGGCTAGTTCACTGTGTTGAATTTGACATTTTTGGGTGCATCATTCCTTTGTCCTCTTTTGGTTTTTGTATTTGGCACTTTTCTGGATTGAACTTGCCCTTTTGGGCCTTAAGAAATGACTCATTTTGAGTCAAGAAGAGCCTCTCGCAAGAGTATCTACCCTTCGAGGTCCTTCAAGAATCTCTTTCAACTTTGGCGATGAACCAACTATTGAACCATTCCATTGAACCATGGCTTTGAACCATTCCATTGAACCAAGGCTTTAAACCCCTTATTGAACTTGCCTTTGAACCATGTGTTTTAACTAACCATTGAACCAAGTTTTGGTTCAACGGTTGAAACAAAGCCTTGAACTGATTGACAAATTGTTTGATTAAACCAAAGGATGAACCAAAGCATTGAAATGCTTGGTTGAACCGAGACATTGAACCATTCCTTTGATTGAACCCACCGTTGAACCAAAAGCAATGAACCGATTAAACCTGGAACTCGTTGAACTTGTAAAAAAGAGCCTATTTGCAAAGTCCATAGAAACCAAGTCCATAGTTTTCTCTAACATTGAAAGAGTTCATAGATTTCAACCTGTAAAATCCCATTGAACTTGACCTGCTGAGTCCATAGATTTTTGAGAAGCTTGAAAAATGAGAAATTTGAATGCCCAGGACAAATTTTGAAAAGGGAAGAGACAATTTTGGTCTGTAAGACAAAAATAGTTCAAATGTTGTCCCAAAAATGAGTGATATTTTTTGGGGACAACACACTACTTTGGACCTTAGTCCCACTATGCCTGCTATAATTTTTGGTGATTTTGATTACACCCTAGCTATGTAGATGATTGTTTAGGACCTCTACCCAAATCTAGTCCAACATGGGACTGACCCTAAACTATGGGTATCCTATAATGGGGTCAGACCTCTAAGATTTTTAATGATGCTAACTCCTCTAAAGAATTATTTTATATCATTTCCACTACTAAAACATACTAATTACCATGAAAAGGGGAGAGAGAAATAACATGAAAGTGAAACCTAAGCTAACAATGGTGATGCACTTGAAATATGGTCAATCCACTCTATTTGAACTCTTAAAAAACTAGATTTAAGACTCAAAATATCTATCATACATTATTATTTCATGAATAGGTTCACAAAAAAATCAAAATTTAAGGGAAGTGATGGACAGGTATAATAAAATAAAATAACCAGTCAAAGTATCCACATGCAATATTTTATTAAAATATATTTGAACACTAAACATGACCTACATAACAAGATCAACTAATAACTAGGTGAGATCAAGACTTGACAAGGGATATATTCTTACCACATATGTAAATAAAACTAACATGTACACACTATACCAGAACAAAGAAATCAAAAAGTAGTATTAAATTCATTTCAAGAGGTTATAAGCTCCATATTGGTAGAGTTTAGTCATGCCTAAGAGAGGGATTCAAAGGGATCATTTTTTAGGATGTAAATCCTCTATATATAGCTGAAAAGGAGAAATAAAGAGATGGGAACATGTGTAAAAGAGTGGAGAAAGAGTCTTAGCCATGTGGTGGTAGCTTATTGATTACTTTTTGCATATGTGCCTTATTCCTACCAAATATCATTTTTTTCTCCAATAACCTTAAATCTCCTTTCATGGATGAGAGATCTCACTAGAATACAAGGGTTTGTTTTACATGATGAAAAAATATACTTGAATGAAATCAATACCCTTAACTGCTTCTCCAACTACCTATTCTCCACCTTAGGACTCTAAGCCCACTTGACTTGCTTATGATGATCAAATCATTGAATCTTGAAAATGATAGATCCATGCCATAAATGATAGTTAGTACCTACTTTTTTAAGGATGGAGCCATGTCGATAGATGAGATCCTTTGCATTAATAACCTATCTATTCCACTTCCATGTCTGGATCATAGGCTAATTCTATAGATAAAAAACCAATCCAAGACTATTGGTTTTCATATAGTCATTATGTTGATGTAGACCTATAGACTTCATAACTTCATTCTTGATCTAAATAGGTCAAAATATACCCATTATGTCATTTTATAAACCAATAATTCACCATACACATGGATCCCCTTAAGAATGGTGAACACAGTTATAGAATGAACCCTATAGGCTATAAAATGATGAACCCAAAATCCATATTTAGCTTTAATGGCATCCCTTTATTTTCTTTATACTCGACTACATGGTTATGCCCAATCTATGGAATTTGAATGAGCTTTAATGATGATGGGATGATTTGTACAAGACCTTGTTCACCTTGGTAAAAAATTTCTCCTTGGCTTGACTTTGTTCATCAAAAACTAACTTAGACCAATCAAATTATGCCTACCTATCTTTACTCCCATTAGCCTCACAGACCCATACTATTAGATATTTACCTTTTTGACCTCCTACACACCATTAGATCATGATGTATGGATGAATTCTATCCTTCTATCTCCTACCATGAATATCCTTTGACATGTTGACTCAATCTCACACTATTTGATCAGGATGCAAGATTGAACATGGACCATCAGATTTGCCTAGACCCACCATTTGAACCCTAAAAAATATTTTATGAGACCTAAATTTGATGTTTTTGTGCCCATATTGGAAATTTTTGTAAACGTTTTTGACATCTTCATGAATTATTTAGGATCTTTGAACCCCAATGGCTATTTTTCATGTGTTAAGTTTGACATCTGTGAAACCATCATTTGATATTTTCACGACCATCAATGGCATCCATATGACCATTAATATTTTGGACCCCAATAGATAAATGTTGAGTTTTATTTTGACATCTATGTGAATGTCCCATTCTATAAGTCAATCTTTAAAATCTTATATCTTGAGTTAGGAATCTCATCAAGACATAAAATTTGTAGAGTTTGTTCCCATCATGAAGAAATTTTTGGCATTGCATCTTTTGGCTCATAGGGGATTTCTAAGGTGTATCTATAAAATACTAAAATATGTTGCTTTTTTCATTTCACCATGACATTTTTGTGTTGGTTTGGTTCATTAGGCTTGCCCCATTGATCTTTGGCTCAATCATTCAAGGTTCTAAAGAATTCTAAGGATTTTACAACTTGGTTCATGCTTTTGAATGCTTGAAACACATGAGAACCTATGTGGTATTTTCCACTCTAAAATCCTAGACCCATTTTCTAAGCCTTTGATCTAGTGCTTCATTACAAACTTTGTTCATCCTCTCTATCTAGGTAAAATCATGGTATGTGGGCCAAAATGGCCAACAACACCTATTTCTAACAACCTTCTTATCGGTTATGATTAGTGGGATCTCATTATGGAACTCACTAATATCCCATCACAAATTTCATTTTTTGATATTATAAGGACCTCTCTATGTCATAGAAACCATCTTATGTAACTATTGTTAGAAATAAAATCCCTCATCCTCCCCCAGCAAGATGTTAAGCAACCTTGTCTAGATCTAAGGATAACATATTAAAATAATGTGAAGAGATATCCATCCATGTTGAAAAAATAATGGACACTTATATTTCCTTTAAATTCCCTATTGATTATATAATTATTGATGAGATTTTTCTGTGTGGATGATCCTCCTTTCTTCATTAGTGTCCAAATAGGTGATATCCAAGTCAAGTGTGCATTAATTGATGAGTGTTCCAAAACACGTGTTTCCTCTCTCAATTTCATCAAAACCCTTGGATATTTTTAGTGTAGTCTCAAGTTCACACATAGCACATGCCAAAGATATGATATAAGGAAAATTCCTCCTTTATGTTTTGTGTGGCTTCCCATTATTATCCAATCTATCACCATTCCTATGAAGGTGTTGATATTTAACTTGACTCTCTCTTATAATATTTTGTTTGGTAGGTCATGGACTCACCATATGAGAGTAGTTTCTTCTTCCATCTACCAATGCATTATAATCCCTCATAATGGATCCATTTATAGGATTCAAGGTGACACTAACCCTTGAAATTTTGAACAATTCCAAGATCATGGTGTCTTCAATATTCCTACTCTTGAACCTTTCCCTAGTGTTCCACTCTATGAGTCTCAACTCTTCAATTTTACCATCAACTCAACTAGAGGTTACAAAAGTCATCCTAAACTCATTGGGAACATTCCCCTTAACCTCTTAGATTTAGATGATGATAAACATAATGAGATTAACTTAAAGATTAAAACTTCTAATCTCTCACCTCATCTCATCTCATAGCTTCTAACTTCTTTATAGCCTCATTATCACTAAATTCATTTTGATGGCATTCCCATTATCTTGACTAAGACTTGGCATTATATTCACCACACTTCATTGAATGACAAGGTCATCCCTACTTGCATCATTGATCTTCATACATCTGATTACAATGATGGTTAGTCTTTAGATGATCCATTCTAGGCAGTCTTATTCATGCTTGTGATGTTAAGGTTATGCATTTTCATTCTTCTTTATTAAAGTATTTTTATTTATATTTCCATATTCTCTCATTTATAATTCCCAATTTTAGTATTTTTCCTCTTTATCATAGGGTAGAGATGGCACTGACACCTTTAGTTTTTGAAGAACCTCATAGGAATATGCTCATGGATCATGCTATGACTGGGCCTTATCTATTTGATAGGTACCCTGACCCCTATAGCCTACTTATCCATAAAATGCATGAAATCTTTCTTCGGCCTTATGTATACCATACCCCTCCCTTATTAAAACCCAAATCGGAGCCCATTCCTACTCCTACTATAGTTGATCCCATTCTTGCTCCTGATATAGTTGAACCTACTCCTTTTCCCACTATTTTTGAGTCTCTTCCTACTTTTTATCCCATCACTCTTTCTATTAATCCTAGTCCCATTCCTTTCCCACCTTCACCTTCTCTTGTTGATGGTTTGATTCCTTTACCTCCAATGGCTCCATTTCCCACCAAATGGGCCAACAAGACTTCCTAGCCTCTTTTTACTTTTGTTTCACCTCCTTCTATGAGTACCTCTACTAAGCCTACTCACAGATGTATCTATTACTTCCATATAATAGATAATCATCCATCCATGCATTATCACAAGCTATGATAATATATTGATACTTTGCATCCTTCTTTCCCTAAGTATTTAGATAAAGCCTAACCTCCTTCAAAGGAACTTATTGAATATATGCTTAAGTATGGTAAGCTATATTATCTTTGGCACCAATGTGGTACCCATCACATCGATCATTGTTGCATCCTTCATAAACACCTTAATGATCATCTTATAGTTATTCCTAGACCTTCTACCATTCCTTCCATAGGTCATACCTATAAGAAGGCTCCTCCTTATTATCCCATGGTTCTGCCTCTCATGGTTCCATCCCCTCTTATGGTCCCTTCACCATATTATATGCCTCCACCTATGAATCCTTCACCTATTTACCTTTCGTCACCTATGGATCCTTCTCTACCTTTGAATCCCTCACCTGTGGATCCTTCCCCATTAGTGATCCCTTCATCTCCTGTAGATTCAATTCCCATGCATTCTCCTAAACATCCTTTACCTAATTTCCTTCCTCAGCATGATCCATCCAACATTCCTACTTTTTTCATTAAGGAGATTAGATAAGAAGTGTTTTACCAATTTTCATTAAAGATAAACAAGACATTAATAATATTTCATGTCCATTTTATAGAGACTTATCAGATATTTTGGATAATGTGTTTGGGAAAATCTATCAATATTTTTGAGTACATGCATGATGATTTTACATTATCATTTAGAATGGATGTGTTTTCAATATTATCTTTATTTATCTATTATATTATTTGACACTATGTCAAATTCTTATTTATCTTACATGGTGACATTAATTTTGCATCCTATATTTCTTATATTGTCATTTATGTTTTTTTTATGGATGTCTTCTTTATTTGCTTTCTTTTTCCTTCTTAAAAATTCCCTTCTTGTCTCTTTATGATTATTTGTTTTTATCTTTATTTTTCATGACTAATTGTCATTATGACTTGGTTATACAAACCCAATTCCCTTTAGTCATTTTTCCTATTACCATGTGATCAGTTAGCAAATAATTAATTTCATTATAATCTCTTTTCACTAGTTTACTTTGTATCTCTCTTTTCCCTTTATTCCTCTCTCTCAAACTAATAATATACATAGTTGATACTTGGGATAACATATTCATTGTTAAGCCTAAGTGTTCTAGTCAGTCTTGTCTTTGGTTACTTAGCTTCCTTTAGCCTAAGCCTAAAGATCATTTATGTGTATCATTATATCTCTCATGTTTGGTCATTCGAAGCTTGTATGAAGGAGGAATCTTAAATAGACTTAAAAACATTCAAAATCCAAATCATTTACCAAAATTCAATGATCCAAAAGGCAAAAACATTCAAAATTATTAAAATTCAAATCACATTATAAGATGTGATTCAAAGCACATCTCCTTCTTCTAGTCAAATATCAAACTCTACAGTTGGCCTCATGGTAGACCAAGGTCCATTGGGTGTGGTAGGCTAGTAGATTAGAAAAGGATAATAAAAAATATTTTAATGCTACCTAATTTCTTATGCAAGTACCCAATCTTCATAGTAGACTAATGGCTCTATAAGGGGTCCTGAGGAATAGGGAATATGTCATTGGAAGGTAGGTCTAGTTTTCATTTTCTTGTACCAATCTAATTTTATGATTTGATCCTATTAGCATGATTATTTTCCTACAAATCTTAGTGTCTATAGCAAACAAGTTTCCTTTATACATTGATGGTCACTAGTCACTTAGTGTCTTTTCATGTCCTTAGTATGCCTCTTATCTCCTAAGTTGTTCTTATAAGATGCCTAAGTAATGTTTTTTACATTCCCTTTTTCACTCCCTACATTCCTCATATTTCCTCTTGAGAAATATTTTTTTTTCACTGATTACTCCCCTTGAGATTCCATTTGTGAGTTGCATTGTAAGACCATGGATATGACCTGGCCTTCCTCATAAATTACCACAATTTCACCTTTTATTACCCACATCTTTTTTTATCTAATTTTCACATTTATTCCACCTCAATAGTGTTCCTTTTGTGACTTACAGTGTAAGACCATGGATAGCACCTGGCCCTTCTCACAAAATTTTCCAATAATACAAATCATAATCAAAATTAAATGTGTCAAATATGAGATAAGATGTTATTGATCATGAAGTTACATGTCATTGACATGCTTCCCATCTTGATTTAGTATGTTTTATGCTTACTTCATTTTTATTTCACTTTTATCTTCTTATTTTCTGATTGCATGTAAGAATCCAACCATTTCTTGAAAATTTTCATACTTCCCAACTTGAATTAGTGTGATAAATTTAAGACCAAATTTCATAAATTTTGTTTTTCTCTTATTATTCCCAACATGATTTAGTATCATTGATTAAATTAATTTATTTGTTTTTATACCATTTGTCCTTTTACATGCTTTCCATTTTATTACATTATTTTCATACTTCCCAATATTATTTTATTTTAATTTGGTTTCTTATCTTTCATTTAGTTTAAAAACAAATTCCTTTTTGCCATCTTGTTTAACCATCCTTTGGTTCTTTATACTTGGTCATTTTTTTGTTATTACACATTTTCCAATGTGACATAGTGTGTAGTACATTTCTTGATTGATGATATTTTACCAAGTCTTTTTTGCCTTTTTTTTAACCATGCATGTGTTCTACATAATGCTAGAAAAAAAAACATAACTCATATATCTCCTATAGCATATATAAAAAATAGCTAAGTACATGTGCTAGAAAGAAATATATCCAAGCATCAACAACTATAACCATAATGATAACACATAAAATTAATATCCAAAATGATATATATATATATATATAGGTAGGATGGGACTTAGCCATATAATTAGAGAATCGTATATGGATGTATTATTATATGAAAACTCATGATATATATATATATATATATATATATCATGAGTTTTCATATAATAATACATCCATATACAATTCTCTAATTGTATGGCTGAGTCCCATCCTACCTATCTCATGACTTAGCCATGTTGCATGTAGATGCTTCAATATGACCCCTCTAAATAGAAAGTTGTAAAGAGGATACTTGAGATCTTAATCTTCACACTAGCCCTTATAAATGAGCTACTTGAGGCTGCACCTATACCAACTAGGATAGGGTTACTAGATGTGTCACTCTCTCATACTCTTATACCTATGTCAAAGGGTCTAGGTCACTATGTGTGTCTCTCTCCTATTCCTATACTTGTGTCATATGGGTCAAGGCTACTACATGAGTTAATCTATCTTGGGCATATGCCCATGTCATCTATGTGACTGTAGTCAAATATGAATCTCTCTCCTTAGCTCAGACCTACCATGCTCATAGCTTGCTTACACCCATCTCTTCTAATGGTTGTATCCCCTATATATGTGATCCTAGCTACCTCATGACCTCTCTCACTAGTCTAAACTATCTTGCCTAAGATGAGGTAGATGGTACCCTAGGATCCTCTAGTGTAGTGGGGTCATACAACATCAGTGCCTCATCTAAGACATCATGGAGTGCTTTCCTCACTAAGAACTCTCATCTGGTCTCCTTAACCTCTAATACACCTACAAAAATCAAACTAGATAGATATTATATCATAGGTATATCTCAAAATATATCTATCCATATATAGTATATTTTAAGTAAAATTTAAAGAAATATTTAACCATCTTTTTATTACTTGTCTGTGTGTTAGCTACTACTATCTCACCATCTGTGTGACTATTGAGCATGGTCTCCCTATCCACATAGCCTCTAAGAACCTCCTCTATTGGTCACCTTGTAAAAAAATCCTAAATATTCTAATCATACCCATCTCAAGCTATGCCTAAGTCGTCTCTCTATAGTCCAAATCTATCATGGCCCATTTATTAGGTCATTTGAGACATCTACTATCTCTACTATCTCTTGATATTCAATATTGTGTCCTCAGTGTTCATTAATCATCTCATTATAAAGTTGGTAGTGGTACCTCTAATACTCCTACCTCCACCCCCATATTCTCTTACTCTACTACCTATCATGCTTGACTAGTCCATGGTCTCTCATGACATGGCTTGAGCATTGGCCTCACCATTGGTGTCCCTAATCCTCCTCTCCCCCATGGTTCTCTAACATGCCAAGCCCAAAATGTGGGTACCACTATTTACACCACTAGGTGAGGCAAGTCCATCTTCCCTAGTACTCATGCCATCTAATGTGGCTCCATCCACCAAATGTAATGCCATATCACTTCAATCCATGCTAAAGATAGTGAAATTTTGTCCCAACTAGGTCATATAGTATAAATATGACCATATGGATACCATACTATATCCATTCATCTGACTATCCATAATGCTATCATGTGGGGAACAACCCATGCTATCTAGTCTTATCTCTATATTTGTACTTATAGTGACCTATCATCGACCATATAGGGTAACCCAATTGGTTGATACATGGATAACCTCTCATAGATCCACCCTCTGTATAACACTCCACACATATCATGCATGAGCTATATCCAAATGATAGATCCCAAGTCATATAGCACCCTCTCCTTCAATATCATCTAACTCAAAGCTATCATGAAAAGTGATTTGTGGCATAACACTCATTCTTTCAAAATTCCTATCATATCCTTATAGATATATATAACCTATGAGGTATACACATCAAACATGCTTACCCTCCAACTTGAGCATATCCTCTTCAAACATGTAACCCATATAGCTAAGGCTACCATATCCTCATGAATATCAGGTATCTCAATAATTATAGGTTTCCATAATATAGGAAATTTTAGGATGGAATGTACATCCTATAGGGTGATGCCCACCTATATAGTATCCCCCTCCACCTCCCACCTAAAGGTATTAGTCAATCATTCCCAATATCTTAGGAACATGACTAACAAATTTGCACTTAAGGGTATCCTACACATCTCTAATATACCTCTTAGGCCTATAAAGATCAGTCTATCCCTATCCTCTATCAATATGTGTTCCAATATATCTAATAGCCATGATGTATCTACCAAACACAAAAATATTGATCACCCCTATAATCAATAAATAACAAAAATTGTCTTAGATCCTCCATGCCATATATGTTCAAAATACATTATTTTTAAAAATTAAAAAAAAACAAGCCTAAACCATTTTTATTTATACATTTGAACCTATTTTTAGCTTATTCACCCATTTTGGCCCTTAATTGGTCATTTTGGGTTATTTTAGCACTCTTTCGACCACTTGCATGCATTTTTGTATTATTCTAGTTCTTTGGTCAAACTAGTTTGACCTAAATTTCCCTATTTTTAGCCTAGTTGATTTAAAAATCTAAGTCAACCCTATTATTCCCACCTAGTACTACATTATCATACTAGACTCTTCTACTCAGTTGGCAAACTATACTAGATCAATAGTCTACAAAATAAACAAGGTCGGCACATACCTATTAGGTTGACAATGTGGATTTTGTCATTTTTTAGCCTATTAGTTCAATTAGGTCAAACCAATTGTTTTTCCATAATAACCCCTTACATTCTCCAATATAAGTTCCTTTTGGTAATTATTTTCCAAAACCCATTTCCCTAATTGGTTTTTCTTACCCATAACACCTAATTTGGCTTCATTTCGATGTCTAGAAATGCTTAAAAACACAAATTTATAAAACTACACTTAAATCACTAAAATATTCAAAAATTGGCTTACGATTCTCAATTTCCTACCTATTAGGCACCTGATGTCACCTCTAGGGTTCCATCTCACTTAGATTATCATCTCCTCACCATCCTAGGTCATTTGGTTGTAGACACTAAAAAACTACACACTTGCAGTTCTAGGTGTCTGAATGCCTCAAGACCACCTAAAATCCTCCTAAAACCTTCCTATACCCTTCTACCACCCTCCTAAATTAACCAATGTCCCTATTCTACCCATTTATATTCAAAAACTATTATTTGAAAACACCATTCAAAAATAGTTTTAAAATCACTATTCACAAAACACTATTCATCATCACTATTCACTGTGGGAAACACTTTCACTATTCATGATGACATGGATTATGACATGGAAAATGAAATGAAATTTTAGATATAATGTTACATGGCATATGACATGACAAATGATATGGCATGTGACATGGCAAATGATGTGGCAAAGTGACATCACTTGGTACCCCACCTTTAGCCCCTTTTTACAAGATGATTAATGACATAATTTAAGCATCAAAAGGGTCCCCAATTGAAATTGGTGTAACTTATCTTCAAGTGTAATTCATTTGACTTGGTTTTTTATTTTCACATGAACATAGCCTTAAAATTTGACTTACCTATCCCTTTCACACCTTGGGAGAGACAAAGAGCCCCCATTTTGGACTTCTTAGCCCCAATAAGAGACTTATCAGCCCAAATTGGAATATTAAACTACATCACCTTGAATCACCCATGTCCCCTTTAAAAATGGTGCCATATTTGGTGGGAGAACTCTTAAAAGTCATAAATGAGGACAAATAAGGGTGTAACAAAATCTTCAGTCCCATTTTCAAACCATATGCACAATTCATTTTAAACTTAGACTTGTATGAAAGGTAGAGAGACTTGAAAACCCCCATAATAATATTCCACCAACCCAATCCTTGACCTTTGGATAAAATGTGCCATAATTCCAAGATGCCCTCTTTTGGCATGTTTCTTCCTTAAAAAACTACAAATACCCCCCTCTTTCACCCAAAGAAGAGGTGGAAAAGTTAGAGTATCGTTTCCCAAATTTTATTTCAGGTGTTCATCCATTTCAAGGAGGTAATTAATATTCAAAACCTTTGATTAAAATAATTAAAAGTAATGAAGCTCTACCAAAATTGCCTCAAGACATCTTCATCAACAATCTTCAACAAACCATCTTCACCAATAAGCATCTACAGACATTGAGGTAATATTTTATTTTGTTATTTCAATTTATTTATTTTTGGCCTCCCTCCCTTAAAATTTTCACTCCCTTCACCATTGTTTTCTTCATCCCTTACTCATCTTACCATTTACCCTTTTACCCCTTTACTCCATTTTTCCTCTTTGCCATATTCCTCACTTGACCTCTTACACCTCTTTGCCACACTCAAAATGTTATCTTCTTTGAATCAGTTATAAATTTAACATTTTGTTTATTTTCAACCTTGATCATTTACCCAACCCAAAAAATTAATCCTTTTGACCCTTACCATTTTACCCAAACCCCAAAACTATGCACTTGCCTTGACTAGTTTTAGCATGTGCTAGATTTAGTCATTTTTATTTGAATAAGTATTTCATTTCCTTTTGTACTTAGCATTTAATTTATAATTAATTTAAATTTAATTACCTTTTTTTAAATTTTATCATCTTCATTTTTTATTATGGGAGTGGATTGACAACCATCCAAGGAAGCATTAGTTTCTTAGATCTAGCATATGCTAGGCGGTCCACCCTACATCTTTGTCTAACCGATAAGCTTTTGGTAGTGTTGTCTTATTTCAGGTATTCCTTCCAAGACAAAAAGGAGTTATCTCTTCATCTGGTCATCAATGAGCACATGTTTACTATTTACACAACCTTCATCTTATTTTTCTATCTTTTTTCATAAAAAACTAAGAAAAAATAAAAGTTTATGGAAACATTTTGGCACACCCGGTGGGACCTAGCATCATCTAGGTGCCATTTTCTTGAGATTTTCCATAGTTTGCATTTTAATGCACTCATAATTTATTTTATTTTCATGAAATCTGAAATCTAAAATTTCCTTTGGCATAAAGTAAATCTTTATGTTATTTTATGTTCATCAAATGAAATTTGAAACCTGATTTCTTTTACCATAAGGTAAATCTTTGCATTATTTTATGCTCACCAAATGAAATTTGAAATCCAAAATTTATTTTGTCATAAAATAAATCCTTTCATTCTTATATTATCATCAATTTGGAATCTGAAATTTCCTTTAGCATAAAATAAACCTTTGCATTATTCTATGCTCACTCAAAGACATTAAAATTTTCCTTTGGTTTAAAATCAAGTGCATTCATGGTTTGCTTGCTTAAGTAGCTCGTGTATCTTTAATTAAATATGTAAATTAATAGTATATTCACTTTTTTTTCTTCACACACAAAATGAGCCACTTTCATAATCAACATACCAAAATAATACTTGAGATAAGGTTTGACTTGGATTTCATCGCCAAGTGGTAACCTACTACCCAATTTTTCTACTTAGATTTAGTCACCAAGGGGTTAGCCAAATCCATTATTTAGTGGAGTATAAACTCTAAAAAAATGATATATTTTGGCTAAGCATCCTGGCTTAGCTTCAGGTTCATGATGTGTGAGGAGGAAGTCCCTTGTACCAAGCCATGTACCTATTTCAATGCAGAATTAACTCTTGAGTACCTACACATCCTAAAACTAAACTTAGATAGATTTGTTTAGGAAATTTTTAAGACAATTAACTTATACTCATTTAAGTCTTAATCCAATAAGAGATAATTAAAACTCTAGGTATTAACGTTCTCTAGATCATGTTGATTTCTTTCGATTTCTTTTCTTTTTTCAATTACTTCTTATTTGAGGTGTGAGGTTTGACTTCCTCTCTTTGGTTTCTCATATGGTGTTAACCCAAATATAGGTGAGAAACCAAACCAACCTACCCCTACCTCCTTCCTCATCTTTACCGATGAGATACATTTTAGATGTTGAGGTGACACCCTATGATTCTCCTCATATGTCTCATTCACCTAATAGGCCCTCGGTGGTCCCTGAAGGGGATGCTGACTTCACCACCTATCTAGATAACAACCCAGTGGAATTATAGCATTACCTTTCCACCTTGGCCCTTGGCCCAACCTCTTCCATCCCTCTCTTGAATCTACCTTACAACATGTGGTACTACCTCATGGTAGGTGTCACCTCTACCTGAACTTATGTTTCTCATGCTTCTTCCTCAACTTATGGCCCTCTAGTAGATTAAACCCAATTGAATTTCTTGACAATCGCTCAAGTTACCTCAATGCAAATGGACTCATCTCACATAAAGGTGAGTATTCCCCTTACCACCAATACCCTACCAACTATGGGTCAAACTTCCATAGCTCATTCATCTTCCCCTCTTACCATTATCTAACCAACCAACACCACTATTCAAAAATTGGTGATTTTAATACCCCAAACACTTATTCCCATCCAAACTCAGGGTACCTCTCAAACCCAACCCTCTCATACATCCATTCCCCTAACCATAACTATTCCCCAACAAATAGCTTCCACCTCTTATAAATATGTGGCTAACCCACAAAGCCATATATCTCCCCCTACTTCTTCATATGTACCCATAATTTCTTATGTGGTACCCCCTCAACAAGTATCAACCTCTTACCACCATATTCCATCTTGCCAACCATCTTATTAGTTTATCAATTCTACCATTCCCACAACCCAACCCCAAACTGACTTGGTCAAGATGTTAATCAAAAAAGTTAACAATCTTGAATCTTAATTTTCAGGATCCAATAACCTCCTTTCCTATGACCAAATATGTAACAAACCCATTCATCCATCTATCCATCCCAATCCATGCCTACCCTCCCCAATGGGAACTCCCAAAATTTACTAAGTTCTAAAATAAGGAGGACCCCCTAAAGCATTTTAGGGCATTCTAACACTCATGTTACCTAATTATCCATGATGACTCCTTGCTTCTCTACACATTCCCCATGTATTTAGTAGGACTAGCCTTATATTGGTATAGTTCCTTGTCTAAGAATTCCATCGTCTCCTTTGCTCAACTAGCCCAAACTTTGTTATAACACTTTTCAATCAATATGTCCAAGAAATTCTCTATTATCAACCTCTACTCTATCTTATAATATGAAGATGAGTCCGTTAACAACTTTTTCACTTGTTGGATAATCTTAATAAACCAAATTTCCTTCCCCTTACCTCAATTGGAACTCATAGAGATTTTTGCTCGAGCATGTGAAAAACACGTTTCCTCCATGTTGTGTGTTAAAAGTTTTTAGACATTTGATGAAGCCTTTACCATGGCTCATAAACTAGAAAATAGATCCATTGAAGAAGGGAAGTTGAAGTTGAAAAATAAAAACTTAACTTAAAAACCCAACAATCCCTCTTCATCCAAACCCAACAACCTAACCAATATCAATACCAATAATAAAGTGACCACCAACGTTATTATCCTCAAAGCCACACCTCCATCATATACCAACCAACAAAACTTGAGGATCTAAACCTATAATTCCTCAAATCCTTCAAAACAAAGAAACCAAATATGGAATAATCAAAAGCAATTAACTTCACTTGGATAACCATATACTTATATTTTGGAAAAATTGTTAAAATTTAATATCATTCAACTTCCACTTATTAAACCACCTCAATAGTTTTATCCTTCTCACCTTATTCTAGGATGGTATAATGAGAATGACCACTATGTCTTTCATCAAGTCATAGGGCATGATATTAACAAATGTAACACCTTTAATAATCTTTTCCAATCTTTCATCGATAAGTGGGAGCTTAGATTAGATAACCCCAATGCTCCACCAAATCAAGCTCTCAACATGTTCAAATAGCCTTTTCCAAGCCATTCTCCCACCAAAAATGAGAGAAACAACGTCAAATGATCTCCTAACACCCATACCATTAACATGGTTCATGACACACTCAATCATAAATAACCTACTAATCAACCCACCAATTCCCCTATACCTATGAAATAAGTAGAGTTACCTTCTACCCCTTTGAAAACCAAATAAAAGAAGTAACCATACTAAAACCTTCAATAGAAGCTTCTACACCTATCTTCCCTATTATATAACCATTTATTCCCTCTTTGAAGGCTATCTCACAATAAAATAGAGCCTCATCCACCAAACCTCTAACTATGGAACCTTTTATCACAAGCCAAGACAAAGGTAAGAAAACCAAACTAGGACGCCCAACCCCTTCTTTGGTGAATTAACCTAGCACTAATAAAACCTCTACCCAACCATCTAAAACCTATACTAAACTAACCACCCTCAACTTCTTGAAACAAATAAAGTAGCTAAACCTCCTTCAAAACCAATAAAAAAACCAAGGTGATAAAACAACAAAAAACCTAAAATATTAAATTTTCCCTCCTTCAACCTTACCCTCCATCTTGAGTCCTCATCCCTCTACCTTGAGCATGAAGGCAATTATTTATACCAAAACCCTACTACCTCTACTATTTACACCATCACACTTCCTTTATAAAACATCTCTCCTACCAACACCAACAATACCTAAGCTACCTACCTTACCATCCTCTCCTTCTAGCTCATCAACCATATTACCTACACCAAAACCATTGAGATAACATACCAACTTAAAAACACTTATCACCAAATAATCTTCTATCTTGACACCCAAGCCAAAAACCACCAAACCCCTACCACCTTCAGTAGAGTCATACTCAACCATTCTTTGAAGGTTATTGAAAACCTCCTCCTTAACCTTACCACCTCTCAAATGTTTCTAACCTATCAAAAATTTTGACCCTTCATGTCCTCAACCAAAATGGTTTATTGCCAGCTTAGTCTATGCATACCATAGGACACTTGGACATGACACAAAGCATTAAAAATCCCTCCAAGAACTCATCATAACTTATATGATGATAATATGTTATCAGATAAACCTCCCTTAACCAATCCAGCCCAACCTAACTAACAAACCAAAACTACCCCATCACCCATAACTTTTTTAGTAAAAACTAATTTTAGGAAGTCTCCCAAAAATAAAAACCTATCACGTCCAACACCTTTGCATGAATCCTACTCAGCCATTTTATGAAGTTTATTGTAAAAATCTTCCTTAACCTTATTATCTATCAAACCTTTTGACCCTATCAAAACTTTTAACCCCTCACACCCAAAACCGTCATGGTACAATGACCATCATGAGTGCTCTTACCATGAGATACTTGGCCATGATAGATAACATTACAAGGCTTTTAAAACAATTATCCACCAAATTTATGGCAAGGATAATATGCTATCAAATGAACCTTCATCGAGCCCATTACCAACCCAACCATTAACCAAGCCTACCAAACACTTGCCTATTCCCCCATTCTTACCTAAGAGTAAGGAAGAACCAAAGAAAAAATCTAAACCAACACTTCCTTTTATCCACACCATCTATAGGGTTACCCACTCTCATGTCTATCAAAAGGATAAGGGAAATGTTAAAATGTCCATTCTATAGACATACCCTTCAAAACCTCAGCATTCTAATTAAACCTAACCAAAAACACTTTCACTTTGGGATATTTTTCCCACCCATGCAAAGATTAAATTGGGGAAACTTTCTTTCCATAAATATTTAACCATTTTTTAACTTCAACCATAACTTAACCATTAACTGAACTAACCCTTGGATTTTTGCCTCAACCTATCAACCAAACCTATCCATCATCCCAACTTGAACCAAGTGGTATATCAAATTGGGGGAACCCAATTGATACCACCTGACCTATTTGGGATACAAATTCTACCATTAAACCATTAGAGATTACCCAACTCCATGAAACCTAACCAACCTTACCTCAATCCTTAGGACTTTAATATCAAAGATCTCATCCTAAAGGAAAACCAAAATGTGACCAATATGGAGAAGAATAAATGAGGTAAGTTTGATTTCAATTGGCTTGGACCCTACATCATCACACATAAGTATAGAGTAGGAGCTTATCATTTGTCCTCTCTTAAGGTCGAACCAGAACCTAAGCCTCTCAATGCTTCACATCTATGCCCTTTTTTTTTTAAAGAAGGATCAAGCTCACGTATTTGTCTAACTTAAGCTCATCTCTTGATTATAATATTTTAACCTTCACCCACCTTCCTCCTCCCCTTTTGAGGAAAATTGATTACAACATATGACCATGTGATTGACTGTGATAGTCATGGCCTAATCCTAAATATGGGTACCATGGCTCTTCCCATAGCATGGTTCTCATGGATACTTTTCATCTCTAACAAGATGAAATACCATGGTCATTATCTCTCAAAAACACACCCTTTAACATATCATTAAAATAAAAGCCCCACTTTCAAAACTAATTCTAAAGCCATAAATAGAGTAATTTCAAAACTAAGGATGGTTGAGTCAACTTTGTCAAAAGTAGAGTAATTTCAAGGAAGCTTCCTGCATCGATCAAATTCCCATATATAACAATAAAATAAAAGTCCCACTTTCAAAACTAATTCTAAAGCCATAATTAGCTCTAAAGCAACATAATAAGTTGGAATCTACAATCAAGTTTCCCCATGTAGACTTCCTGCATTGATCAATCTAAATCTAGCATATGACATGGACTTATCTAATACCATTCTTTAATCACCTATAAAAGTGGAAAAATAATTCACATGAGGTTATCATACATATCACCCATTACCCTTCACACAACCTATCACCCATTTTCCCTTTTGACTATCTATAAATCAAGGGATTTAGAGCTTACTTGACACCCTGTGATCAAGAATTTTTTTTATCAACTAATGACCATTCATGCGTAATGTTCAAAGGGATTATATTCATTAAGCCGATCCCACTTTGGGTTCATTTTTAGTCCTTGTCAAAATGCAACATCATGCCCTATTCTCATCTTAATGTTCTTGGTTGATGTTTTCATCACAACTTTTACCATCTAACATTTCAACAACAATAATAATTCCTTTTAAATTGAGTGAGACTACAACAACCATCACCATACCATTCATAACCATAACAGTCATTAGTATTCACCCAACCATAACATTCAATCAGCAACATCCAACACATTTTATACATGCTTACATCAAACTATGAAATATTTTATTTAGGGTGTGAGGAGTCACATGACACATGCAATATTTTATTAGATTACACACACATTTCCTAAATCACATGCATACATTATTTTCCTACCTACACATTAGACCAATTATCTAGTGACTCTAGATTTATGTTCAACCATCCTTCTACTTAATTTGTAGCATTCCCTATCTCAATAATTGATAAAGGGTATACTTTTTTCACCTCTCCCACATTCATCCCATTTTACAATGATACATTCAATTTCTTTCCCCTTTTTCCCTCTTATTCCTACTAGCCCACTACCACATTCTTTGAGTATCAGACCCCAACCATTGGCAGTGTCTATTCAAACATGGTGGTCTTTTATTTTGTGCCAACTAAATTTTTATTCATAGCAAGGGAACCACCATCTTCTCCTAGCCATGTAGCCTCTAGTTGGTTAGGCCCAAACTAGCAAAACCAATAAGTCATTAGTTCCATGGAGCTGGGATAGAGGATGTAGATATGACCACCATTTATCTAGCCCACCCATGTAGCCCTTAGGTTAGGCAAGGTACATCCTCTATCTCTCACCACACTGCTAAATTCCTTACTTGTAGAATCTACTTGACTATCAAAGAAATTATTTACGGGTCATCACTTTGCTACTACCCTTAAAACTCAACTCATAGTGATGATGAACCTTAGCCATAAAAACTCTTTAAATTTAAATAGATCCCCACCTTCTAAAACTCATCTCATATTGGTAAACACTATCTCTAAACTCTTACCCTCACATAATTTTAGAAGGTGTAACCTCCTAACAAAGACATCTCTTCTTTGGATTAGTTCCATTGAAGGTCATTTATGTTGCTAGGCTTTGTATTCCCTTCGTATTTATCCTACCTTACCTATCCATGCCTCTCAGCCTATAATATGTGGGATCATTATGGTAACTATTCACCAATTAACACAAAGCACTTTCACCATTACCTTCACCATAACCCAACACCTCTATGATATAAAACCCTCCACCATTAGTCCAAACTAATCCATGTAGTTCATCTAATTAGGGAAACCTACTTGGACACCACTAACCCAACCCCTATTTAGAACTAAATTAGCCTGATGTCCACAAACTATGTAGGCACTGCTTACAAGTAGATCAAACACTAAAATTTTCATTTCCTTCCCTTCACCATCAACCATGAGCAAACCAGAACCAAACTTAACTAGTTTTGACCTCTTGCCAATTTTTCATCCAACCAACTTGACCTAAACTTCATGGTTCTTCAAAGTAGAGCATCCCATTTTCAAGCCATCGGCCATCATTTTAGTCAAACTACATTGGCTTGATGTCCATTTTGACTATGTAAGGGCTACTCATAAGCAACTCAGCCACTAATAACTAACTTCCCATTTCCTAACTAATTTCCACCACTAACCATGCCCCTCACCTAGGGTGTCCTAAACCAAGACTATCTTGAACATTATTTCTTGGTACCCTTGGGTTATAATGCCACCCATCTTATCTACCATTTTTCAACTTTAATCTCTTTTAATCACTTTTCTAACTTGTCAATCTCTTTTAACACAAATATTGATACCTTTCCCAATTCCCCACTCTTATCTCCTATCTAGACACCATCTCCTCTATTTTGTTGGACTCCTAATCACCTACCTTTGATTTTGATTTACTACTTGAACCTTGGACCACATTGTATCCTCTTTTTTTCCCTACTTACTCTTTACCACCTTAGCTAGGCATGTCTATCATTCCCCTTCTCCATCTAATTCGTGTCCTGACACTCTTAACATCTGCCTACTTCCTTTTGTTCCCTTTCATTTCCTCACCAGTTCTGCCTTGTCTTAGGTGTCTTCCTTGATAACTATTTTCCCTATTCTCATCACATCCTCCACTTCATTCCTCCTTACCTCACCATTTTCTCTTTCTATCAACCTTTTTCTTTCCTCCTCCTCTATCCCCACTCTGCGTATTTATCTTGGAAAGGCCTTCCATAATTTCCCTTTTATTTTAATCTCTAATTCCCCTTTACTCTCCATTACAGTACTTATCTCTTGCATCTATAGGAGTATTTGTGCTTTGTATCCCCACTTCAATTCTTTCTTCTTATCATCCCTATCCTAAGACTAATTCTTACCCTCTGAGTCACCTCAAGACTTAGTCCCCTAATCCTAACTACCCATGACTTATTCTCACCCCTAACACAAATTCCTAACTATGTTCTTGTTAACCTCATATTTCTACCATTCTCTAACATATACCACACTTGGCAAGAGAAATAATATAAAATAGGCTAAATATATCCCTTTTACCTATTCTCATGCCACTAACATTGGTCAACCCTCCATCGACATCAATGGGATTACTGACATCGATTACTTAAACCAAATTCTAAGCTAATATTTAGGTCAGTAGAAATAAAAAAATCAATCATTCACATACAAGCTTTAGCATTTAACTTTCTACATCTAGGGTTGCCATTACTCTACACAAATCAATCCAAATTAGGAATTGACATACTTCATAGAGCTTGGATTCTTTTAAACTGGTAGCACATTCTTATCTTTTTTGTTCACATATTAATTCAACACACCTCATCATAGCCATCTATCTAACACTCATAGTTCATCCATTTCACCAACTAAGTATATCTCTATGTTTTACAATTCCTTTAAATAGTAATTTTACAATTACTTTACGTTATACTATTTATCATTTTACAAACATTTTGACTCTCCCTGTGAAGGATTTTTAAAACTCCTTTGCATATTTCCATCTATTTCAAACATACCAACCCTCTATCTACAACCACCTAAGTCTTACCCACTCCCTTACGACTCTTCTTAACCTCACAAACCTGACCAACATCTACCTTTTAGCTCAAAAAAGTCTCCTATAACCTCTTGAGAACCTACTACCCCTACTAACATCGGTCATATCTCCTTACTGATATAGACAGTGTAATTGACATTGATGACTATGTATTTCCACCAACTTCTCTAAGCCTGCCTAAACAACCTCCGAAAACACCAATAAATCATATTACATGCACTGTGTCACTCTCTGATGTACTATTACTATAAGAATGGTATGAATATCTCTCTTACTCTCTCTTTCATTTTTCTATTCATTACCATTTTGTTTCAAAAAGTGGACTTTCATCCTTAAGGAATTTTGACACTTTTAAGAACAAGTGCGTAGCTTGACAAATCACTCATATATCTACTAACAAATATTTTTGGTGGTAGTTCTTTCTCATTTATAGGTATTCCTCCCTAGCTAAAGAGGAGTACTCAACATCATATGGATATGATGCGTAACCAATATATGTTCTCTCTAATATCTAATCCCTACCCTTCATCTCTATTTCTCCTTAAACATTAAATAGATTCAAAATTTAGTGAAGCATTTTGGCACACCCAATGGGACCCTAGAGTTTTCCTTGGAATCATTGCTTGTTTTAAGCATTCATATAGGTACATTATAGTGAAAATTTCATTCCTTTCACTTTGCCCCTCTCTTTTTCCTCAAAATAAAATATTTAACATTTTATTTTCCATTTAAAGGTAAATAAACTAAAATTTCTTCTTCTTTGCCACTCTTCTCTTTCTTTTGTCTCTAAAAGAAACTTATCATTTGTATTTCAAGCTAAAAATAATCTCTTCTTTATCTCTTTCTTGCATGCACATTAGGATAGTGAAATTCATTATCTTCTCCTATTTCATCATTATTTTCATTCAAATCAAAACACTTTAGATTTAGGTTTAAAACTTACTACACTTCATTATTTATTTATTGTATATTAGCTCGCCTAGTTAATTACAAACATTATGAATGAATCATAGTACACCCATGTTACACTACCAGATCACACTCACAAAAACAAATATCTAAACTCACTTGAGACAAGGCCCATCAAGATTTCATCACCTGGTGGATCACCTTACCTTACTTGGCTATCCTACTTGGATTTCACCACCAAGGGGAGAACCCACTCCATTCTCTGGTAGAGTATAAAATCTAGACAAAAGGTATAGTTTGGCTTGGCTTTAGGTCCATGAAGTGTGGGGAGCAAGCTCCTATAATAAGACATGTACTTAGTCTAACATATATTTCCTCTTGAGCACCAAAACTAACCTAAATGTAGCTCTAGATTGATTTCAAGTACCTTCGATAACCAAACTCTCATCTCACTATCTGACTAAGGCATAAGCTAACATGAGACTAAAATTAATCTCTAGCAATAAATAATTAGTGGAAGTATGTTCTTTCTCTACTTTTCTATTACTTTCTATACTTTGGAGTTGGTAAGGACATGTTTTCATTGATTTACAAAATCAACACTATTCATAATACTCAAGTTGTATAACCTATTATATCAAGTTTTTTGAGTGTTCATCCTCATTATACAAACCTCTTAAATCCTTTGTTTTGCCTAGATTTTACTTTTGGATTTTTTTCATCTCTTAGGACTCCATAGTGATCAACATCAGTTAAATCCACTGACATCGATAGACTTTAACCTATCGACATTGGTTCAGTGACTAATGTTAAAACTATGTAAATTGGTTATTTTTAATTAATCAAAATAACAAGCTAAAATAACCTACCTACCTGCACCCAAACTTGGTTTTTCCACACTCTATCATGAATACAAAGTTTTAAAACTATTTATACTTATTCTTGCATGGTATTGATGTGAATCCAAGCCTAAATTCTTGTCGATTACACAATATGGCAACCATTACCACCTTCCCTTCTTGTTTTTGATTCTATCATGGAGCATACTTTGGATATAGAGCATACTCCCAGCCCTAACCAAATTCCCATTGTGCCTAAATTAGATCAAGATTTTTCTAGATTTCTTGATCGTAATGTGGTAACCTTTCAGCATTACCTTACCATGAGGCAAACCCACAATTCTTCAGGTGACCCACTATATGGTATGCCAACTTATCTAATGGAAAGAAATTAAATTTTAAATTTTTTCACTATGTTCCTCATGGTCATTCAAACCACTACTTCAATAAGTAACCCAACCATAAATAATATCCAAATTTTAGTATCACCAACTTCTTGGTCTCACTTAATCCCTATCATGACTTTCCTACCTTCACAACCATAAGCAGTTTAGTCAAGTCTAACCCCATTTCAAAATTTGGTAGTACCCATCCCATCTACTCTCGTACCTATAATTACATGATTTATTACTCATCCTTCACCTGGTATAACCATGCCAATAACCCAACCTATAATAACAAAATTTAACTAAACCATGGTCTCTAACCCAGTGGGACAAGCCCCTTTTATTTTTCCCCCCAACCTATGACTCAATACCCTTATGTTACATCAACACAACCACATCAGGCTATGTCATACACTACCTCTACTTCTTATCAAGATCCTTATAACCTAGGGGGTATCTACCAAACCAATCCTCCTCCAAACCTCATTAAGATGCTGATAGATAAGATGTCTAATCTAGAGACATCCATGTCAGGTTCAAAGAATGTGGTATATTATGATCAGATATGCAATGATCCCATCCATCCTTTTGTGCCTATTCAACCTTTTCCAAGATGATAGGAATGCCCCAAATTTAGTCACTTCTAGATTAAATATGACCCATAACAACATTTTCAAACATTTAGACATGTTTATTATTTAATAGGGCACAATGATGCATTACTACTTCACACCCTCCCTATTTCTCTTTTGGGTGCTACCCTAGATTGGTATAGTTCTAAACTTAACACTCCCTTTTCTCATTTACCCAACTCACACAATTATTCTTAGACCATTTCTCTATCAACATTTCTAAAAAGGTTTCTATTATGGACCTTTATTCTATTAAATAATTTGATGATGAGTCTATCACAAATTTTTTGACTCATTGGAGAGGCTTAATCAATCAACTCTCATTATCTTTACCCAAACCAAAGCTTATTAATCTCTTCTCAAGGCCATGTGCTAAGCACATTTCATCCACACTCTAAGTAAAAACTTTCCACACATTTGATGAAGCCTTTACAATGGCACAAAAACTCAAAATCTAGGCTATAAATGAAGATAGAGTCAAGTTGTGTAGTAAGAATGCCGATTCCAAATCAAATGACTCCTCTTCTTCTAAACCTTTTATTTCTAACCAAAAATATAAAGGCTTTGCTAATGTAGTGGTTGTTAAATTATCTTCTTCCACAACAACAAACTAACCTAATTCCTCGACCTCACAAAATCTAACCAAGCAATTCCAACAATGTTACAAACAAAGATGATATACTCCCATTGGGGAGTCATATACTTCCATTTTGGAAAAACTATTGCAATAAAGAGCCTTAAATCTTCCTTAAATCAAGCCTCATATATAGTTTGATCCCTCCCATCCTATTCCTAATTGGTATAAAGAAGATGAGTTTTGTGGCTACCATCAAGTCAAAGGCCACAATTCCAATAACTATAAAACATTCAAGATCATTATTCAAGACATGCTTGATAGGGGTTATATCATCTTGGATAAACCTAGTGCACTTGTTAATCAAAATATAGATGTGTTCAAATAGAATTTTCCTAACCATTGATTTAATCAAAATACTGTTTAGACCATAACTAATAACTCATGTGATCATAATATGCATATGGTCAATATGGTCTTTCCTTTACCTCAAATCCAATCTATCCCATAATAAGAAGTACCCATTTACCTACTCCCCCATAATCAGTGGAGTTTTTTTTTCTTGTTCTTCTTCCTTAGGTAGAATATCCTACTTCACATGTTTGACTCTCACACGAGGAAGGACCTCCTTTACCTCTCTTTTTTCCATAAGAGGAGCCTATATTGCTAGTTCCTTTTACACCCTTTTTACCTATCCTCTTACCACTTGAGGACCATGTCTTCCCCATTCCTCAGCTACATGTTGAGGGGAACATCATTCTTATGTTATACCCTCTTAAGGAACCTTGTTTACCTACCTCTCCTCCACTAATGGAAGGTAGTACCCCATCCACTCCTCCTTCACACCTATAGGATCTAGTATTATCTACGCCTACATTAGATGAGTGACCTATTGTGCCTACACCAATTCAAAAACAATTACCACTTCTTTTACCTATAGAAGATTTTACTTTACCTATTTCTCACCCACATGTTGAGGGAGAAATTATACCTATGCTCTACCCCCTTGAGGAGACTTCTTTGTCTATGTCTCCCCCACCCTTGGAAGACCATGCCTATTTTCCCATCTTTATTGAAGAAGACCCTATTACAGCTCTTTCTTGTCTTTGGCCTGAGTAGCAGAGGCCACCAATTTCCCTCATTCTCAATCACCTAATCCTTCTAAAGAAGCAACCGTAAGGCTTATGTAAACTTCATCTAAACCCTTCTTATAGTTAGTGGGAAATATATAATTTCTTGACTCCAAAAAGCTAAATCATATGGCATTTTGGGACCCACTTAAAACTCCTTATCCTATATAATAAGTGATATCCTCTATCACTAATCCTCTCACTACGATTTACCCCAAGGTCTTTGATAAAGTTAGAGCTTATTCACCAAAATCACTAAAATATCATCCTTCTATGTCAGAGCCCTCACCCTCATAGGCATCTACCACATTAAAGTAGATTAGGTCTTTAGGCATTCACTTAGTCTCTAATCTAATTCATCCCTAAGTGAAATTAGATCTAACTCTCCAACCATAACTTAGAGTTCTATGGCCTAAAATAAGGAAGAATGTTAATCTTCCTAGATCTTTTCAATCCTTCCCTCTTCCACCCTCAACTTTACCTTCAATTTTGGGGCCACATCCTTCTACTTTAGTTGGGTCATCGCCTATCTAAGTGAAACCAAAGGATAAGTTACCTCCACTATTACCTTTTCCACTTAGTAGGCCTTTCATATCTAACACCATGACACTTGCCACCAAGAAAGTGTCAACAAAACATGTGGCTTCATTTCCACCTAAAAAGGTACCATGTAAAATCACCCATGTGACTCCTAGACCAAAGAAGGTGTCTGCCTCTATTAAAATAATAAGTGCTAGCCCACTCGCAGGCTCTCATATATTTTCCCTACTCCAATTATTTTAATCCTTTGTAATAACTCCTCCTCCCATTAATCGTTATAACCCTCTTGGACTGAAGCCATCTTGGTTTGATGATACACAAGTGTGTCTATATCATCAATATCATTGACCTAGACATGATACTGAGAGTTGTAAATCTCTCACAATAGTCATTTGGTAATACTTTGATATTGACACTCTCTTTGTTGATAATATCATTAACCTTATTGCTATTCCACCTATGGCATCCATAATGCCTCATACCATTACAACTAAATTCAAACCCAAAGATGTTGTCATACCCCTTTTACCATCTCCTTCACCTGTGTTCCAGATCAACATGGTTAATGTGGCCATGTGGTCATAAAATCAAAAGGATAAAGGAAAGGAAAAGGTCACTTCCCCTTGGGATCATTCATTATCAAAAGACACTCCTCCTTTGAATCCTAATATTTCCATCTTGGGTATCCCAAAACCAACATCTTCAAAAGTTATTCAAAACTCAATAGTGAAATAACTTCACTAAACTCCTGTGAAAATGACCTTGTATGAGTTAATCCAAAACTCACCCCAACACTATCAAGATTTGATTAGTGCCTTACAAGTGGTTGAGGTACAACATGATGATCCCCAAAACTCACCCCAACACCATCAAGATTTGATTAGTGCCTTACAAGTGGTTGAGGTACAACCTGATGATCCCCAAAACTCTTACAACTTTGGTAAACTCTTTTAACACCACCTCCCTAATTTCCTTTAGTGATTCAAAAATTCTACTTCAACACCCTAAATATCAAGATTTTTCCCTTTTGATGACCTCATATATCGATCAAACTCATTTCAAAAGAGTTATGATTAATGGAAGAGATAGTATTAATATTATCTCCACCTATGGCTATAAAAAGCTAGCCCTTTCCAATAATTGCATGTCTCAAACCGAAGCGGTGATCCACTCCTTAAATGATACCATAGCTATTATGGTGGGCACTATTGTCTTACATATCTATGTGGGTCCCCACACAATTCCTGATCTCTTCTATGTTATAGAAGAAGAGTTATAATACAACACAATACTTAGATGACCATGGATACATGATATGGCATGTGTGCCCTCGACTTTGCACTGTTGCATCAAGTTTGAGAACAATGGGAAAGTGCATGTTATTCCCACTGACCCACCTCCTTTTAAAACATGTAACATGACTTATATCCCTAATGATTTTATCATTCCATTAAAGACATAATCTCCTCTACATTATACTTCTGAAGCTTTCACAAGCTTCATTACCCTAGTTACACAGATACCAGTAACACAAATTCCTAGCAAAGACTCCATGGAGGAAACTTTCAAGCATCTATCACTTGGAGAATATCATTTGTTGACACTCAACATGTTCCATACTACACAAGAGTATGGAAAGCTTCATATGTACCCAAATTATGATCCCTATATTAGGATGGTCATCTTTTATGGTCCCCCTAACCTTTAAATTAATTTCACATATGGAGGAATTGATTGATCTCCCACTATTAGCAATCCATCCTCTTCACCACAACCATTTACCTGTGACTTCTCTTTCTTGAGAAATCCTAGTTTTTCTCACACCTATATTTATAGGTGTGCCTAGAAAGGATTTGGTTTGGGTTGTTACAAGTAGGGTGTTCATATGCACATTGAATATCCCACCAATAAAACCATTGAAAATGCCAAAAAGTGGCATGGAGTGGGTTTTGATAAACCAACTAAACTCACCAAAGATTCTCATATACCAATTATCAAAGATCTAGTTTTTCCTTCTCCATCCTCTCCTTCATCATCACCTACCAAATCGGAGGTATCTATACCTCCTATTTTTTTTAATAAACATCATCTATTTGGACCCCCTCATCTATCACTTGGGTAAGGAAACAATGTCCTTTCCTCTCATTCATCCCAAAATGATCAATAAAGACTCTCCCACTATAAACATTATATAATGTCAAGATGATGATGATATTCTCACATACATGGGTGTAAATGATTCTTATATCTAATGATCACTCCCATATAAAACACAAGATATGTTAAATGAATCAACCATTGACATCAATTTACCTTCTCATGATAACCCTGGTGTCCTTAAGATTGGCCAATATTTAGATTCCTTTGAGAAAGAAAATTATTCCACATTTCTTAATAACCATAGCAAAGCCTTCACTTGGTCTTATAATGACATGCCTAGTATTTACCCCTCTATCATCACCCATAACATTATCACCAATCAAGATGTTAAACCTATTAAGTAGAAGCTTCACAAAATGCATCCTCATATTGCTCTCCTTGTCAAAGAAGATCTCCAATGCCTCTTTTATGTTAACTTTATTCAACTCATCAACTACACATAATGGGTTTCCAATATTGTCCCTATCATAAAAGTGATAGGGGAATTTTCATCTACACTGATGCCATGACCTAAACCTTGTTTATCTAAAGGATGACTTCCCTTTGCCAAGTATCAAAAAAAAATTGATCTAATAGCCAACCATGACATGATATAACTTATGGATGGGTTCTTAGGTTACAATCAAATCCTAATTTCTCTTGAGGATCAGCACAAGACAAATTTCACTATCCCATGGGGGAATTTCTATTATCAAGTCATGCCCTTCAATTTGAATAATGTTGGTGACACATACCAACACACCATGACTTACATCTTCCATGATCTCCTACACAAAATTATGGAATACTATGTGGATGACTTACTTGAAAAGTCTAAACTTTGCTAAGATCACATGGTGATTTTCAAAATCATATTCATTCATCTCCTCTAATATAATGTTTGACTAAACACAAAGAAATGCATCTTTGGTGTCCTTTCTAGTAATCTCTTAGGATTTATCATTTCTCTTTGTGGTATTGAAGTTGACCCTACTAAGGTTCAAGTAATACTAGACATGCCTCCACTTACTAATATCAAACAACTCCATAGCCTACAAGGCAAGCTTTAGTCAATCCACCGCTTCATCTCCCAATTATCAAATCATCGCCAACCCTTCCACCATCTCCTCAAAAAATATGTCTCCTTCCATTGGAATATATATTTATAGGAATATTTTAACGCACTAAAATGGTATCTCCTTTCCCCACTAGTTCTCATTCCACCTAAGGAAAACTAGCCCTCTAACTTTACATCTCTACAATAGACCATTATTTGGGTACTATGATTGCACATCAGGATGATCACCATTGAGAACAAGTGGTTTAATACATAAGTTACACACTTATTGATTATGAAACTCAATATACCCATACCAAAAGCTTTGTCTCACATTGGTCTTTACAGCTTCCAAGCTTTGTCATTACCTCTTAAATAAAAAAAACCTATGTCATCACCCATATTGATCCCCTCAAATACATGCATTTTAATCCATATCACAACCAACATGTATCTCAGTGGCTCATGCTCCTTACTGAATTTGACTTGGAAATTATTCAACAAAAGTATATCAAAGGTCAAATGACTGTTGACTAATTAGTTTCTACCCCTTTACCTAATAACCAACCTTCAAACATTGAATTCTTTAATGAATCTATCATAATGCTCTCCACTGATGACATCTCCTATCAAATTATGATGTTATTTTATGGGTCTAAATGTAAAAATGGTGTGGGTGCAGGGGTCATCCTCATCCCTCTTGATGGTGAGCCTATGCCTTTGTCATTTAAACTATATTTTGAATGTACCAAAAATATGGCTAAATATGAAGCTTTGATCTTAGGGATTAAAACAACTATTTTCTTGAGTGTCAAATCAATAACGATTTTTGATGACTCCAACTAGTAGTTAATTAGGTTAATGCTTCCTACCTATGCAAAAACAAAAAAAATCAATGATATAAACATTGTGTAGATACACTATTGGAATCATTTGATGCCTACCTCTTGCAAACTTTTCCTCAATCTACAAACAAGTTTACTAACATAAAGGATTTACTTGATTCACACATACCCTCTTCACCCTCTTTCTCAAAAATCTATGTCACTATACATCACTTAACATTTCCCTCCTATGTATCAAGTAACATCCTTTTTATAGGAAATGTAACACACAACCCACATGACTTATGGTACAAAAAACTCACATATTACCTCTCCTTTTTTATTACCCCTTTTGACCTCTCCAATAATGGGAGATGTGACTTCATGAAATATACCACTCATTACACTATGGTAGGGGCAATTCTCTACAATTGAGGTTTTGATGGTCTCCTCCTTAGATGCCTCACTAGTAATGAGATCCCCTTCACCATTAAGGAAGTCCATGATAGGATTTGTGGTACACATTTCAATGGTAATGTAGTTTCCAAATGTATCCTTCAACTTAGCTACTATTGGATAACACTCCATCAAGACTATAGTGATTACATTTAGCATTGCATCAAATTTTAACAACGTGATAACCTCTTTTAAATTTTAATTTATGCCTTAAAAGTTGCCAAATATTTATGGCCCTTCTCCCAATGGGGTTTAGATCTAATTGATGATATTAACCCTCATTCATCTCTCCATCACCATTCCATCATTACTACTACTAAATACTTCACCAAGTGGGTTGAGTCCATTCCTCTCATCTCCACTAAGCCTAACAATATTATTGACTTTATCAACCATCACATCATCTATCATTCTGGTGTCCCCCATAAAATTATAATAGACAATGGAAAATCTTTCAAAAATAATATTGTCCAAAATCTTTGTGACGCTTTTAGAATAAAATTAAGCTTCTCATTTCCATACTATCCTCAAGTAAATGGATGGGTATAAGCTTCTAACAAAAACTTAACCAAAATCCTCATGAAGGTAGTCAATGTTATTGGTAAGGATTGACACATGCACATTCCCTTTACTTTATGGGCTTACCGCATTAGCATTAAAATTCCTATAGGTGCTATGCCTTTTTCCTTGGTCTATGGGATATAATCTATTTTGCCTCTTGAGGTCTAGATTCATTCTCTTCACATCTCTCTACAAGACATACTTAATAATGATGACTTTTGCTAAGAAATTTTGGCTCAACTTGAGTTGCTTGGTGAATGCCATCTCATAGCTCTCAACCTCCTCCAAATCTATCAAGAGTGTATCAAATGTGATTACAATAAAAACCTCAAGGAGTGAGATTTCAATATTAAATATCTCATCTTAATGGAAAATCAACATGTGATGAACATGGAGAAAAACAAATGGGGTAATTTTACTCCTAATTGGCTTGGCCCTTACATCATAACTCACAAGTATGGCTCAAGAACTTATCACTTGTCTTGTCTCAAAGGAAGGTTAGAACTCAAGCCTTTAAATTCTTTGCAGCTATGACCATTATTTTGTCAATAAAGTGACATTTCACCTTGTTTTTAACTTGAGCTCATCCCTTGAGCAAACCTATTACATTCATCTCCCTTCTTCTTAGCCCTTATTCCTAAACACTTAGTTAACCAATGAAGTGCTATGGTTTTTCCCTCAAAGTGGAAAACCTCTAATCCTTTATAGTCCTATCCATGACTAAAGTAAAACAAAAACAAAAAATAAATGGGATACATAGACAAGTTATAATCTCTCAGGTCATGATTCTCAATGTAGACTACTCCCTTGAATAACATATACATAACTTCTCTTTGATACTATAAATAGACTACTCCCTTGAAGGATAGCTATTAAAAATCAAAAACAAAAGCTCAGACCAATCCCTTAGAGGATGGTTAAGCCAAGCTTTATTATCAATGGAAATAATGACTTAGAATCTTTTCGTATTGATCAAATTCATATGACCTCAACACAAATAAAATCCCATTATAAGATTCATACATTGATCAACTTACACAAAAAGAAAAATAAAAAGGAAAAAAATATTAAGTCATGGACTTGCCTATAGCAGCTCTTGGGTCACCCACATAAGTGGCATACCATCGCCACTAAGAAGGTTATGCTACCTAAACACTCTCATTCCTTTTACCTTTTTACCCTCATACTCTTTCAAGGGAATTTGAACTCACTTGACATAAGGTGAGTATGATGCTTATCTAAAAAATAAATGGTCAAATGATGCAAAGAATGAATAAGGATCATATTCATGAGCCTGTTTACGTTGTGATTATGATCTTTGTCAATATGTGAGCATTATGCCTATTTCTTTCCCATCCCAATCACATGCCAATTTATCTTTTGAGATTACATCTCACAACAAGATTCAATCACCTTCTTGCCTTTCTACCAATCTTTCTTGATTCTTAGAATTATGTGTTTAACAAGTATTATCATTCACATATCCATCTCAAGCAAAGATACTCAAATAACTACCCAAAACCATACTAAAACTAACAAACCATTGCCTATAAATCTATTTCATACAATCCCATCTGAAATACACCCAACATGCAACCATAGTTTCTCTAAACAAAAATAAATAGGAAAACTATCATACTCAACTTATTCATTTTAAGCATACACCATCATAAATATGGAAAAATGCTAAGCTGAATCTAACTAATCAACTATGCATATACCATCACACATATGGGAAATGATAGTGTAACTCAACTAACATTATCAACATTAACATAACATAAACATTCAAATCATTATAATAACTTCAACATCATCACCATCACATAAACACATCTCAAAATCACAGATACTCATATATATATATATATATATATATATATATATATATATATGATTATTTGTGATTTTGAGATGTGTTTATGTGAGTATCATCTCTTTCTAAAAAAACTACATCTCTCATCTTCATCTCATAGGCCAGTGTGTATACACCATATATCACAACATCAAAATTATCATCTAGCCCTCATCATACTCAAGGTTATAGTCATAATCATGAAGAAACAATATCATCACTACTCTTTACCTAATTACATCTATGTGAGCTAGAAGCCATGGCATGTGTCACATATCTCTCATGCTCTCTAAACTTAGAATATCTCTAAATCTATGAGAACTCCCTAATGGCTCTCTCATAGTATGTAATCTTGTCTAAAGCAGTGTTGTACCTCACTAGAGATACAGTCTATGATAAACCCATCAAACATACTATAAGACCCTATAATAGTCCTTATGGTAGAGGAGGAGCAGTAGCCTATCCTACTACTCTCAAACTATCTCTCTCTACTATTAGTGTAGTAAGCTAGCCCTATAATGCCTTGACCTACCCCTGTAATGTCATAACCTACCCCTGTAAAATCAACACCTATGCCTATGTTGCATCTTGGGCCTATATTACTACATATTGAGCCTGTACCACTACATCTTAGGCATATGCAAATACATCTCTCTCTCTCTCTCTCATCACTCCCTATAAATTTGGTGGTGGCCTCTTGACCTAAACCATGGGATACAAACCTAACCACCATGCAAGATAATTTACTGTGTATCTAGGATCTACCACACTTGGGCCTACTGGTAGCTCCTCAAAATCCATCCCATCTATCTCTTGGGGCAAAGGTAGGGGTATATGTATATCATCCCTCCTATATATAGGAAAGGAAAGAGGCATGTCCTATAACAAGCAAAACTATCTCCTGACCCGTGCCATGAGTATCATCTCTAACTCTCCAGCTCATCTCCCTCTGACCCATAACATGCTCTATAAATCACCAAGCTACTTTACCTATCCTCTAAATTTAGGGTATGTTAATTAGGGCCTCTAAACAATATCTATGGGAATTAATCCATCTATCATACACCTATAATAATCAATGTCCCACACTATGTTGTTTTCTCATGTTTGGGCCATAGCCTCTCTCGACCATCTAAACCTAACCCTAAAACTAGATACAATCATGGTGGGTATCCCCAATGGTTTTCACCATAATGTGCTCATATGCCCAACAATGGAGTAAATTCTTGACACACAAATTGTACCATCATCACAACCTCAAACCCCATAACTCTCTATATAACTATGCCAGAAAAGTTACTCCCCATTCATACATTATCCATTACTCAACCATCTATGCCAACACACTTGTTAATGTAATGGAAAATATCCCCCATCTATGTCTAGTAGTGCATATACTGTAATCCCTATCATCATCAGGATACTCAATTGATGCTCCTCCTAATCAACAGTGTACAATGGTTCATATGCAAAGCTTATCAAATGATAGGTCACCTCACTAACATGCTCTCCAAATAATGTAGCCATGTGAATATCATGCTCCTCTCTTAAACATGAGAATATCTCCTCACCCTAGAGAGACAACCATAAAATCCTATACACATCCTCTTATGTCACTATCAACTCTCTAATAGGTAAATAGAAAGTGTTGGTGGTGTGATCCCACCTCTCTATCAAAACTATCATAGAGATAACATCATGTACAACCTGATAATATCATCATAGTCCTCCTAACTTATAGCTACCATGTGCTCCCACTCATCCATGGTGACATCCCTCCTCATCCTCATTAGTAGCATATGTAGTTGATCTCATAATGTCAAATCCTACCTAACTTTCATCCACACATACAAACCTCAAGTCACATAATTTTTAATATAAACTTCCACCCTTTTTTCCCTTCTCTTTGGGAGAACTACATAGGCCTGAGGCCCTCATCCAGGCTATGTAGGTATTAATCAATCAATATAGGGTCTTCTAAGGTTAGCACAACTATATACCCACCTAACTATCTAACCTATTAACACACCTAAACTCTATGCCTAATTGCTTATCTCTTAACCCTAGGCCCAACTGCCTATCTTTTAACTCTAAGCCTCATAGCCTATATCTTCAACTCTAGGTCCCATGGCCTATATCTCATACCCTCAACCACATGACCTATCTTTTAAGCCCTAGTTCCCATGACCTATTTTAACTTACCTTTTCCTAATCACTTCACTTAATAAAAAATTTAATCATACCTCACCCATTTTCCCTATGCACTAGGAGAACTACATTGGCTTGAGGCCCTCACCAGGGCTATGTAAACATCACTTAATCAACATGGGGTATTTTGAAGCTAGCTCACATATTAGGCTCATCGACTAACTCAACTAGGGATCTAAAATTGGCCTTTTCTTTCTATTTAGGGTTTTTCAAGGTAGTTGACATCATTTTTATATACCAATATCATCACTTGGTGTCAGCTAACATCAGCACCTTATCGGTCAATGTTGACAAACCCCACTGATATCGATGATTGGTTTGGCCCTAGGGCTGAACAACTTGCCTCAAAAATTTAGGTTTTTACCTAAAACTATCTCCTTACACTCCCAAATTCACCTAAACCTACCCTTACCTAATTTCCTACCCCTCTAATTACAATCTCTCCCCCCAAACATAACAAATCATCCCAAATAATAAATTACATACCCTAAATTCAAATTTAACTCAAAGAGCATCTTACCTCATCTCTCCATCTCCTCTAGGCTAGAATGGCTGACACTTATGGTGGCATGAATCCTAATGGGTCCCATCCCACCTCTACCATCTTTAACCACACCAACACTCTCTTGGTCAAATCATGGCCCACCAAG
The DNA here is from genome assembly GCA_037957365.1 of Torreya grandis. Taxonomy (NCBI): domain Eukaryota; kingdom Viridiplantae; phylum Streptophyta; class Pinopsida; order Cupressales; family Taxaceae; genus Torreya; species Torreya grandis. The sequence continues at coordinate 4,994,453 of JARHVA010000419.1, forward strand.
TGCTAAATCTAACCCTAAATATCATGCACTCTTCTCAACCAATTATCTCTCACCAACTCACCAAAAATAGATAGGCTAGAGATATCCTATGCCTCACAATATTTAAATCTCTTTTTCTCTAATCAACTATCATAAATGAGTTTTTGTGGGCCACCAAACCCCTTTTTGTTAGATTTGGTCACCCATTGATATTGGTAATCTTAACCTAAGGCACCGATGTTGACAATACTTCTTATTGACATTAATATAACATAACTAACATCGGTAACTTTAACATTAAAGTCTTTAATTCCAACCACCACCCTTTGGATTACACCATTATTCTAGGGCAACTCAGAGATCACGTATATCTCCCCAACCATGACAACCAAACCTTGGAAATCACTTAAATATCTATCCATAATGACTCTGACTAGAGATCACAAATATCTCCTCGACCATTAACCCTTTTGAATAAACCTTGTATTTTTTGTCTTAATCACTTATGGTACCTAAATATAGTTAATTATTATACATAGACATGTATATCAAGTGTTTTGGATCATGACCAAGACAGTCCTATCACCTACAACCTTTTATATTTACTAGGAGCACTTTCTACCTTAGATACTTAGAACACATGGACCATTAGAGCTACAAATTTGATCACTTTAACCTTATCAGCTATCACTTACAACCTATGATTTGGTTATTTATATCTGATTCCCCCTCACCTTTACCTATTATTTATTATGTCAAATATAACTCATATTAGTATATGCATAAGTAGTGATGTTACAACATTCTCACTCAACATCCACCCACCCAATTAACTCCTTATCAAATTGGTACCTGATTCTATATTCTCCTCCATCAGTTCCCATTTTGAGGGGGGATAAATCATCCCATACCTAGAGCATCCAACTCCTATTTTTATCTTACAACTCATCAGTAAAAATTATAAGACAAAAAGGGGAAAATGTAGACACCAAAATTACATCACACACATATGTAACTCCCTGTGTCAAAACCCCCCTTGATCCCCTTTTAATAATTAGCCTTCCTAGCCCATATTTTCATCCCTCACACATTTAATTAATTTAAAAATATATAATTAAGTTAATTAAGAACCACTTATGCCAACTTATCTAGCCACCTCATCTTAAGACTAATTTTTACCCTCTGAGTCACCTCAAGACTTAGTCCCCTAATCCTAACTACCCATGACTTGTTCTCACCCCTAGCATAAATTCTTAACTAACTACATTAATTTAAATCTCTTATTTCTACCATTCTCTAATGGATACCACATTTAGCAAGAGAAAGAACAAAAATAGGCTAAATATAGCCCTTTTACCTATTCTCATGCCATTGACATCGATCAACCCTTGGATGATGTCGATGAGATCACCAATGTTGGTTACTTAAGACAAATTATAAGACAATATTCAAGTTAATAAAAATTAAAAAAGTCAATCATTTGTGTACAGGATTTAGCATTCAACTTTCTACATCTAGGCTTACTATTACTCTACACAAATTAGCCCAAATTAGGAATTGATATACTACACAGAGCTTAGATTCTTCTGAACTAATATCACACACTTGTCTTTTCTATTCACATATTGCTTAAACACACCTCATCAAAGCCATACATTTGACACTCATATTTCATCCATTTCACCAGCTAAGTATATCTTTATGTTTTATAATTCCTTTAAATAGTCATTTTACAATTACTTTACATTTTATTGTTTATCATTTTATGAATGTCTCGACTCTCCCTATGAAGGAGTTGTAATACTTTTTCACCTATTTATCTTTGCTTCAAACATACCAACCCTCTAACTAGACCAACCTGAGTCTTACCCACTCCCTTACAACTCTTCTCAACCTCATAAACTTGACCAACATCTACCTCTCAGCTCAGAAAAGTCTCCTATAATCACCTGAGAACCTACTACCCCTATTGACATCAATCACAATTTCAAGATTTATCATTTATCCTTACCAACATCTATAGCCTAATCAACATTGGTAACTATGTATTTATACCAAATTCTCTAAGCCTACCTAAACAAATTCCAAAAACACCAATAACTCACATTACCTACACTGTGTCACTCTCTAATGCACTTAGATTACACGAATGGTATGAATATCTATCTCTTACTCTCTCTTTCATTTTACTATTCATTACCATTTTGTTTCAAAAAGTAGACTATCATCCATAAGTAAGTTTGACACTTCTAGGAATAAGCACATAGCTTGGTAGCCCACTCATATATCTACTAACAAATATTTTTAGTGGTAGTGCTTTCTTATTTTTAAGTAGTCCTCCTTATACAAAGAGGAGTGTTTAACATCATTTGGATATAGGGTGCAACCAATCTAGGTTCTCTCTAATCTATAATCCCTACCCTTAATCTTTATTTCTCCTTAAACATCAAATAAAATCAAAATTTAGTGAAACACGATAAAATAAGGAGAGACCTATGCTTGTGAAAATTTCATTTCCTACACAATAGGTATCACTAAGATCATAAGAAGAAGTAAAAATATAAGGTGAGCTAATCATTTCATTATCTTTTAGCTCTAATGAAAAGACAACTTAAAGGATAAAGGATCACAAAATATTAGATAAATATAATGATACAGTAGTAGTATAATGAATATTAGAGAGTTACCATAGAGTGACTTAAAGGAGAAAGGACTATTTCTCTAGATTTTCACCAATTACATTCAAATGAGAAAAAAACTAAAGTTAAGCAGTTATGAGTTTGATGTTACCTAGATTTAGTGTGCACTGTATCCAAGCCTTGTGGGAGCTCCTCTTTGGCTATGGAGGAAACACTTGCAGTAAGAATGAAACTTAAACAAGAAAGATGTTAGAAGAGGATATGGTGGACTGCCAAGCTAATCGCTCGGTCCCAAAAGCATGAAGCTCCTTGAGGGATGATAGTCCACTATTTAAAGATAAAAGTATTGTAAAGGAAGAAAGGATAAATGACTAAAGAAATAGAAAAGTAGATGGTGTGTACCTATTCCTTGCAGTCTATGTGTCTCAAAATGCTACAGAAGGCTAGCTGAAGGTTTTGTCTAGTCTAGATGGGCTATTTGGATGGATTTCTAGTTCACTGGTGTAGACACCAATATCATGTCAACCCCCCCTTGGTCCCCTTCTGATGAAACTGATCTTACACAGCTCTAAAACCATCAACAAACTGATACAGACCTATCTAGATCATTCATTCCTTATAGTCCTATTTTCCTTATTTATTGTCCATAACTTTCTACAAGTTAGCTCAATCATGAAAGTAAAACCATTTCTGGATACCCATTAAGCCCTTCTATATCATACTGAAAAATCCCTTGACATTGTTTTGTATAGAATTGTACTTTCATCTTTATGCCTTGTTTCAATTAGCCCTCCTTGAATGCAAAACATCTTGTCCAGAGTAAAGTATAGAATTTATAATCAAACCAATCACCATTATATATACCCATTATCTTCTTATAGGTGAAACAAATTTTTGTTGGTGCACTTCTTTGGAGAAATCCACTTTTCCTATATTGGCCTATGCTCTTCATCTCAAATGCACCTAGGATCCACTTGGCAATTGTTCTTTTCCATACTTATCCATATTGTGGCACCTTGAAACCACTTTAAAAAGTTTTATAACATCATCAAGGGTCAAATTACAAAGTTTCAAGAGTTTTCAGGGTTTAAAACTCATTTTGAGGGTTTGAACCTAATTCAGGATTTTCCCATGACAGTCACAGGCCAAGAGCTTATTATTTTTTTTGGGAGTGTTTTAGCTTGTTTCAAAGGTTAAAATAAATTTTCTAGGGTTTTTATTAGTTCCCTACACCTTCTCCAATCATCCTCTAGGTTATATCAACCTTCTAAGCTTGCCAATACTCAACAACTCAGTGTCTTTTGACTGTATTTTTATAACAGTCAACAGGGTTCTTAGTTTCTTTTCTATTTCAATGATTAATAGACTTTTAAGAGGTTTTAAGAACATTTCAATATCTTACATGAATTCCCAATTCCATACTCATATCAAAAATGGCCTTATCAATCCATTTACCTTGCAAAACATACAAATCTCTTAACTTTTCATGCATACTGTCACCTACAGGCCTGAATTCTAATAGTTGGAGTTTTGAGATATCAAAGGGATTTCTAAGCCTGTTTCTTCTTCATTTAGGTTTCTAATTGCCTTATAGACCTGTCTCCATACCATTATGAACTTCATTCAACCATTTTCACATGGGGTTTTCTTTGGGCAGTGGGTTGTAGTTTAGATGCTTGAATACCTTGTTTAGGCATGTTTGGGGTTTTTATAGCATTCAAAGTTCTTAAGATCCTTTGTTCACATAAATACCAGTTTAAAATTATCTTAAACATGTCAAATAACCAATATTTCTTAATATGCTATGAAGAACCATCCTTCACACACACATTCCCATATATATATATATATATATATATATAAGTCTGTTTACATAATTCATAAATGGAACAAATACATTCATTATTTCTTTCATAGATCAATTGGAAGACTTACATTTCAATATCAAAATCCATGGCTTTCAAAACCTTTATATATATATATATATATATATATATAAGTCTGCTTACAGAATTCATAAATGGAACAAATGCATTCATTCTTTCTTTCATAGATCAATTGGAAGACTTACATTTCAATATCAGAATCCATGGCTTTCAAAACCTTGCTTGCTCCTTCACACATTCTCTTGTCTTTAATCAAATTTTCACCTTCTCTTTTTTCTTATCATCTCTTGAGTGAGGTGCTCCCTCATTAATTCTCTTCTCTATTCTTCATTCTTTATTCTTACTTTGAATGAGAGGACTTTTCCTCTCTATCCTTCTTCTCTTCTATGCCCCTCTCATCCTCTCTTCTTCTCTTTTTTTTTTAATGAATTCTTCTTTGTTTTCTTTTCAAGAACTTTCCTTCTAACTTCTACACCCAAATTGGGCTTAAGGCAACAAAAGACTGTTTTTAAGTTTTAACAATTTACTAAGGTTGAAAATAGTTTCAACCATTTCCCCTTTATTTCCTCAACAATCTAACAATCACTTTTCACCTTTTTACTTTTCACTTTTTACCATTACATTTACTCTTAAGGTGAAATTTTGAAATCTCACACAATTTGGAGGGAAAACCAAAATTTGAATTTTCATGCTAGAATTTCATTTGCATTTGTAACTAGTCCTCCATGGTGCTATTATAGATGATCTTGCATCATACTCTCCCTCTAGAAAATATTTGAACCTTAGTTCAAATGTCATGCTTCCTCCATGCTTTAGCTTTCACTCGTATACCTGGATCCAAGGTCTTGTTGTCAATGCTTGTCTTTGTTTGAAATAGTCTTTGTCTTTCATCTTGTTGTTCTTCCTCTTTTGGTATGTTCTTCTCCTCATTTCTTTCTTAGCTGTCATCTCCCACTTCCATGCTTCTTCATCTTCATACATAGCTTCTAGATCTTCTTGTTGTTCTTCTTGGTTCATGAGCTTCTTCAATGACTCATGTATGTCATTCATTTCAGCAACCTTCATACCTGCATACAAAACATCAAAAGTCACCTTAGAATCAAAATATTTAGGCCATGAAGCCTCTTGGCTATCTTCACATGCTTGCTCTTTGACCAAAAATACCTTTGTCTCTTTGCTCTGCTCTTGTCTTGCTCCACTCTTCCCAATGATGTCTCCACCATGGCTTGTACCTTCCTTCATCTCTATTGAACTACCAAACAGCTCCTCTAACATCTTCAACTCTTCCTTTAGTGAGATCTCATCTACCTCACTATTCTCTTCATCAAACTTGGGCTGATCACTTATAAGGATTACTTGTCCTTTACTAGCCTCACTCATCATCTCATCTTTTCTTAGCTTGTTTTCACATAGACCAACTTTTTTAATATACCCATCAAAAACAATTGAAATGCCATTACCTTGTGTCTCCTTACTATCTTCAATTGTTGCTTGAAGCCATCTTGTTTGTTTTGCTGCATACTTTCTCCTTTCCTCATCATCCATCCCTTTGGAAGTCTCTCCTTGCTGCATATTAGTCCTTACAGCCACTTTCCATTCCTCATTTCTCATGAAAATATCATTGAAGGATTCAAAAACATCATCACAAACAAATTGTTTACCTTTTACCTCTTTGGTATACCTCTCAAGTGTCCTATCTTCATGGAATGCTTCTTCCATACTCACCATCTCTCCTTCATTCTCTTGGCTGCTGGAATCACCTTCAATCCTCTTCCATTGACTTCTTGGTGTTGCTGTCTCAATACTCACATCTTTTCTTTTTGCCTTCTTAGGCACCCATATTTGATTCTTCTTCTTATCATTTGACTTCACAAGCCATTTAGGCATCTTGTAACCATGCTTTTGTACCATCACTTCCTCTTGCTTGGGAGTTTGCTTCTTCCACCATTTAGGCATCACATACCCATGCTTAAATTCTCCTTTTGAGGGCTCTATCATCTTCCTTAACTCTTGCACCTATACATTAGCAGCTTCATGCTCATAACAATAATCAAAATTAGGTCTTAACACTTCATTTACCTCTTTAATAACTTGTTCTATGGAGTAATCTTTCTCTCCCTTTGTGCTTGGTTGCTCTCTTTCTTCTTCTTGGCCTTCAATGGCATCATGGAATTCAGCTTCATATTCTACCTCTTCTCTTACTTGTATGGGTTCTTCAACACCTCCCTCATGCATTAACCAATGCATATTTTCTTCTTTATCAATAGCAGGAAACTTACTTCTCTCTCTTACACATTCACTTGTGTACTTGGTGTCTTCTCTTGCACCAATATCTTCACTCTCCAAGGCCCTTCTCTTGACCTTCACAAGGCTACTCATACCTGCAATTACCCATTCAAAAACAACATTAGAAATAAAAACAAGAGACCCTAATGTCTCCATGAGTGTCCTTTTCATCAATACTCTCATCTTTTCAAGTGCTCTTCTTGGCACTTCATCTGTTCTTTCTTCTCTCTTGTTCTCCTCAATGAGAACCTTCTTCACAACTTCTTCCTCTTGCTGCTCACTTGGCAACCTTCTTACCTTCTTCAAGCCTCTATGGGCTTCTCTCTTCATGGCAATCTCATTTTGCCTTCTTCTCCTTTTCACTAGGAGATCTATTGGCCACTTCAACCTCCTCCTCATTAGCCATACCCATGCTTGCTTATCCATCTGCATCCAAGACTCATATTCATCTTTAATCTTAGCTAACTCTCTCTTCAAATTAACAATCTCTTTATCAATTACAAAACTGTCCATACCTTTGATGCTTACTTTCTTCTTAGTGCCCTCCTGTACCTTGCTGCTCTGCAGTGCCTTCAACAACACTTCCATCTCTGAGATCTTCACCCAAGTCTTTTCTACCTTGGTCTCTTGATCCTTTGTCTCACCCAAGCCTTTTCTTCTTGACTGGTCTTTTGACAATCTCCTTGATCTCACCTAGGCCTTTTGCATCCTAGTCTTTTGATCCTTTTCTCTCAATCCTGCAGCAACTCTACAACACTTCATCAAACACAAATCATAAATCCAAGCTTACCTTGCTTTGGATCTTCTTCTTGAGTATTCACTTTCTCTCTTACTTTTGAGCTCTCCAAGCTTCAAACTCCATCCTTTACCTCACCTAAGTCTATTTCACCTTAGTCTTTTGGCAAACTATCCAAGCTTCTTATTGGATCTTCACTAAGCCTTCCTTGGCTTCTTCTCTTCTTAAGCCTCAATGGCTTGACTGTCTTGAACCTGAAACTTCTTCACTTGATTGCTTCTCAACACAATAAACTTCAAATCAAATATCAAAATTATTCATACCTTTTCTCCCCAGGGTCTTCTAGCACTTGTCCTACTGATCCTCTTGCCAAATCCTAGAACAACTCATTAGAAATCACAAACAAAAACAAGTTACCAATTACCAAGAGCTTCAAAATCTGATACCAAATGATGAAACTAATCTTGCACAGCTCTGAAACCATCAACAAACTGATACATACCTATCTAGATCATTCATTCCTTGTATTCCTATTTTCCCTATTTATTGGCCATAAATTTCTATAGGTTAGCTCAATAATGAAACTAAAACCATTTCTGGATACCCATTAATCCCTTCTATAACATACTGAAAAATCTCTTGAGGTTGTTTTGTATGGAATTGTACTTCATCTTTATGCCCTGTTTCAATTAGCCCTCCTTGAATGCAAAACGTCTTGTCCAGAAAGTAAAGACTTTATAATCAAAACAAGAACCATTATAGATACCCATTATCTTCTTATAGGTGAAGCAAATGTTTGTTTGTGCACTTCTTTGGAGAAATCCACTTTTCCTATATTGGCCTATGCTCTTCATCTCACATGCACCTAGGATCCACTTGGCAATTTTTCTTTTCCATACTTATCCATATTGTGGCACTTTGAAACCACTTCAAAAAGTTTTATAACATCATCAAGGGTCAAATTAAAAAGTTTCAAGAGTGTTCAAGCTTTAAAACTCATTTTGAGGGTTTGAACCTAATTCAAGATTTTCCCATGACAGTCACAGGCCGAAAGCTTATTATTTTTTTGGGAGTGTTTTAGCTTGTTTCAAAGGTTCAAATAAATTTTATAGGGTCTGTATTAGTGCCCTAAACCTTCTCAAATTATCCTCTAGGTTATATCAACCTTCTAATCTTTCCAATACTCAACAACTCAGTGTCTTTTGACTGTATTTTTATAACAGTCAACAGGGTTCTTAGTTTCTTTTCTATTTCAATGATTAATAGAATTTTAAGAGGTTTTACAAACATGTCACTATATTACATTACTTCCTCATTCCATACTCATATCAAAAATGGCCTTATCAATGCATTTACCTTGCAAAACATACAAATCTCTTAACTTTTCCTGCATACTGTCACCTACAGGCCTGAATTCTAGCAGTTGGAGTTTTGAGATATCAAAGGGATTTCTAAGCCTGTTTCTTCTTCATTTAGGTTTCTAATTGCCTTATAGACCTATCTCAATACCATTATGAACTTCATGCAACCATTTTCACATGGGGTTTTCTTTGGGCAATGGGCTATAGTTTAGATGCCTGAATACCTTGTTTAGGCCTGTTTGGGCTTTTTATAGCATTCAAAGTTCTTAAGATCCTTTGTTCACATAAATACCAGTTTAAAATTATCCTAAACATGCCAAATAACCAATATTTCTGAATATGCTATGAAGAACCATCCTTCACACACACATTCCCATACATATATATATATATATATATATATATATATATATATATATATATATATATATATATATATATATATATATATAAGTCTGTTTACAGAATTCATAAATGGAACAAATACATTCATTCTTTCTTTCATAGATCAATTGGAAGACTTACATTTCAATATCAGAATCCATGGATTTCAAAACCTTGCTTGCTCCTTCACACATTCTCTTGTCTTTAATCAAATTTTCTCCTTCTCTTTTTTCTTATCATCTCTTGAATGAGGTGCTCCCTCACTAATTCTCTTCTCTATTCTTCATTCTTTCTTCTTACTTTGAATGAGATGACTTTTCCTCTCTATCCTTATTCTCTTCTATGCCCCTCTCATCCTCTCTTCTTCTCCTTTTTTTTTAATGAATTCTTCTTTTTTTTCTTTTCAAGAACTTTCCTTCTAACTTCTATGCCCAAATTGGGCTTAAGGCAACAAAAGACTGTTTTTAAGTTTTAACAATTTACTAAGGTTGAAAATAGTTTCAACCATTTCCCCTTTATTTCCTCAACAATCTAGCAATCACTTTTCACCTTTTTACTTTTCACTTTTTACCATTACATTTACTCTTAAGGTGAAATTTTGAAATCTCACACAATTTGGAAGGAAAACCAAAATTTGAATTTTCATGCTAGAATTTCATTTGCATTTGCAACTAGTCCTCCATGGTGCTATTGTAGATGCTCCTGCATAACCTTCTAAACATTAACACTCCTAACCCACACTTTCACACTTTATTAATTTAAAATAAACTACTTATTTTAATTTAATTACCTCACCTTGGACACCTCACCCTAAGACCGTTTCTTAGCCTATGAGTCACCCTAAGACTAGGTCCTCCAAATCCTAACTACCCATTACCTATTCTCATTCCATCTTAGCTCTCTAACCAACTCCCGTGCCCCATAAACCCTTCTTTTGACTGTTCTCCAATGATAAAGGCACTTGGCAGGTGGAGAAATGGGCAAAGAGCTAAAAATAGCCCTTTTACCCATTCTTTCTTTGCCGATGTTAGTCAACCCTCAGTCGATGCCGATGAGATCACCGACATCAGTTACATAAGCCAAGCTCTAACATTGAGTTGGTCCCCTACCTTTTTGCACATTGATGTGCATGCTCTGAGACCTCAAGCACCAGAACTTGACTATCATTCTCTTGGCTATCGAAGCTCTGCACAAGTCATTCCAGATACTGGATTGAAACATTGTACGAGGACCTCAACATCAGTCATAATAGGAATAATCATTCTGACACCTCTGGTTCTTCACATAATAGAGCTAAGTATTTTGGTTCTCATTTTAGTGTTTTAGAATACATTGTTAATTAGTTTCCATTGATATTTCTAAATATTGTCAAGAGGCCCAACTTCTTTCACGAAAGGGCTGAAAGGCCTTCCTCTTATTCTCACCCCTTTTTTCACACTCCAACCTCTACCTATACCCTTCCTTAGACCTCATTCACCTTTTCTCAACCCTGCACCAACCTCTAAACTTCTGAAAACCCCCTATGTATCCTAGAAATACTCCAAAAGCCAATAGCCCTGACCGACATCGGCAACCCAATTGACATCAGTACAATTTAACCCACTGACCTTAGCAGAACTACCGATGTTAGTGACTGTGACAGATAGACTATAGGGAACAGGTATGCGTTATCTATTTTTCTCTTTCTTAGTCTTTTATCATTTCTTCCTTTACAAAACTCTTTTCTTTAAATAGTGGACTATCATCCCTTAGGGAGATTTACGCTTCTGGGACCAAGTGCGTAGCTTGGCAGTCCACCATATCCTCTTCTAACATCTTCTTTGGTCAAGTTTCATTCTTACTGTAGGTGTTTCCTCCATAGCCAAAGAGGAGCTCCCATAAAGCTTGGATACGGTGTGCACTAAATCTAGGTAACATCAAACCCAGACCTTTTAACCTTAGTTTCTTCCTCATTCGAATGCAATTAGCAAAAATATAGAGAAACATTCTGGCACGCTCGGTGAGATCCTTGGAGTTTTCCTTGGGTTAATTCTTCTTCTTCTTCTAAAAAATTAAATTTTCATATAGATGCATTAGAAAAATATTCACTTCTTGCATCCTCTCTTCTATATTTTTGTTTTAAAAGGAAATCATTAGAAGAGGTTAAAAAGAACATCTCTTTTTCTTCTTGCTACTTCTTGCATGCATCATAGAGTAGTGAAAAGCTCATACTCTTAACCTCTTCTCCATTGTTTGCATTTGAATAACATATTTTGATTTAGGTTAAAAAATACTACATTTCATTCTTGCTTGGATGCATACTTAGCCCACATAGTAATTAAAGCATTATGAATGAATCATAGTGCACAAATGTTACACAACCAAACCACAATCACTTCAAATCAAACACATAAACTTACTTGAGACAAGGCCCATCTAGGATTTCATCACCTAGCAGATACCTTACCCCACCTGGCGATCCTACTTGGATTTCAGCACCAAGAGGAGGACCCACTCTATTCTCTGGCAGAGTATAAACTATAGGGAAGGTATATTTTGGCTAAGTAGCCTAGCTTGGCTCTGGGTTCGTGAACTGAAGGGAGCAAGCCCCAGCACCAGGCCACATACTGACCCTAACATAGATATTTTTGAGCACCATAACACAACCTAAAAGCAGCCATAGACTTCCTCTCTAGGACCTGTTCTATAAGCCCAACTCCTAACACATTCTCTTAAGGCATAAGCCACAACAACTTTAAAACTGATTCCTAGGAATCTAACATTTTAGTGGTTGCTTGCCTAATCATCTATTCTGCTATTTTTATCTGAGTGTTTAAGCTGGTAAGGTTTTACCATTCTAAAGTCCAAAATAACTTAGAATATCATCTTCTTCTAAAAACTATCAATCTTCTATGTTTTTGGAATTACACAAAAAGTGACATCAATTTTTCCACCAATGTCTACAACCAAACCTTCACCAACATCGGTTAATTGATCAACGTCGGCAACATTTTCTAACCGATATCGGTTAAATAATCGATATTGGTCACTGTTAATAAATAAATAAATAAATAAATAAATAAATAAATAAATAAATAAAATTTCTAGATAGCAAGCTTAAAATCTAAATTTCTTGTTTTTTAACACAAATTATGGTTTTTTGAAACTAAAACACATAGTTTTTAGAACCTAAACCGCTTTTCACCTTGAATGATCCTGACACGTAGTCAAGCCAAATTCCTTATTGACCATGCAAGTCAACAGCCACTCCACCTTTGCCCTTCATGCCAAGTCATCTAATGGAGTATACTTCAGACATCGAGCATACTCCTATCCAACCTACCCCCAATCAACTTCCTATTTTTCTCAAAGGGGATCAAGATTTTGAGAGATTCCTTGAACACAATGTCAAGGCTCTCCAACATTACCTCGCTAGAAGCCAAATGCAATATTATTTAGGTAACCCTATTTATGAGATGCCAACTTCTTTGGTAAAAGTGGCAATGATATCAATAGAATCCACTACCCAACCTATGATCACTCAGGCCACTACCTCGACCAGTAACCCAACCATGGCCAATGTTCAAGATTTGTCCTACCCTTCTATCCTTTCTGGCCTTACCTCCATCGAGGTTTTTGTACCCCCTCAAATGCAAATAATTCAACCAAGTTCGACACCTCTCCAGAACTTGATTGTCTCTATCCCATCCACTCTTGTGCCTATAAACATGAGAGTGACCACTTATCCTTTAACTAGTGTCACTGCCATTCAACCACCCTTGGCGGCATCTAGTCAAGTTGTTCCCTCTAACTTCATAGCACAAGCCCCCTTGGCCTTGACATTGGCCCCTATAACAAACTATTAGTATGTTGCACCTACACAAATTCAACCAAGTATGACATATGCCCCTTCCAACACCTTTCAGGTACCCTATAACTTAGGAGGTGCCCCTCATGCCAATCCATCTGTCAATCTAATTAAGATGCTGATGGATAAGATGTCCAACCTTGAGACATCTATTTCAAGTTTGAGGAGTGTTCTTTTGTATGAAAAAATTTATAACAAACCTATCCACCCTTCAGTTCCTATTTGACCATACCCTAGCCAGTGGGAACTCCCAAAATTTACTCGCTTCTAGAGTAAGGAGGACCCACAATAACATCTGTGAGCATTTAGACATGCTTGTTACCTCATAACGCATGATGATGCATTATTGCTTCACACATTCCCTATGTCACTTTCTAGCGCTACCCTTGACTGGTATAGCTCCATTACCAGTCATTCTCTCTTCACCTTCACTCAACTTGATCAGCTATTCCTCACTCATTTCTCAATCAATATTACCAAGAAGGTCTCCATCACAGACCTTTATTCCATTAGACAATTTGAGGATGAGTCAATAGCAGACTTCATCACCTGTTGGAGTGGTTTGATCAACCAACTCTCCTTCTCACTACCTCAACTTGAGCTCATTAAGCTCTTTTCAAGAGCATGTGCCAAGCACATCTCATCCACTCTGTAGGTTCAAACTTTTTGCACATTTGATGAAGCTTTCACTATGGCCCAAAAACTTGAACTCTACATAATCGAAGAAGACAGGGTCAAATTGTGTAACAAAAATACCAACACAAAACCCAATGACCCTTCTTCTTCTAAACCTTCTTCTTCCCTCTCCAAGTCTAAGGGATTAGTAAACACTATGGTCCTTAGGTCACCATATTCTACCACAACCAACCAATCTGAGCCACTCACTTCACAAAACATCACTAGACAATTCCAATAATGGTATGAATAGCAATGATACACTCCAATAAGAGAATCATATGCTTCTATATTGGATAAATTAGTGAAGCAAGGAGCCCTCAACCTCCCTCAAATCCAACCACCTATCTAATTTGACCCCTCACAAGATGTTTTTAGGCAACCATTTCCTAACCATACCCCAAGTTAGAACAATGTTCAGACCATGGTCGATGACCCTCAAGAACGCAACATACGCACTATCGACATGGTCTTTCCTTTCATTCCTATCCAACCTCTCCCAAAATCTAAAGAGGGTGGTCAACCCATTTCTCCACCATGAGTAAAAGAGCCTATTTTACCCAAACCACCTCTACACAATGAAGAGCTCCCTTTGCCTCTCCCTCTTCCTCATGTGGATGAACCTATTTCCCCTGTATCACCCCCACAACATCAAGCACCTCCTCTACCCATTCTTCTGCCTCGTGAAGATCTTGTATAACATGTTCCTCTTGCCCCCACCTTCCCTCTTCTTCTACCATTGGAAGAATTTACCATACATACCCCATGCTCTCATGTAGAAGGGGCCATCATCCCTCTACTTCACCCTTTAGAGGAGCCTTCCTCTCTTATTTTTCCTCCATTGATGGAGGATAGTCCTCCATCCATCCCCCTTTCACATGTAGGAGAGTCTACTTTGACCTCTCCAATATTGGAGGATGCTTTGATGGTACCAACACCAGTGGCCCCACCCTCATCCTTCTTATTACCAATTAAGGGTCATACTTTTCACACTCCTCGACCACACGTGGAAGGCATGATCATTCCTGCACTCTATCCACTTGAAGAGCCAAATTCTTCGATCTGTTCTCCACTGAGAGAAGAACTCTCCACTGAGAGAAGAACTCTCCACCTCACCCACTTCGGCCGAAGAAGATTTGATGATGGTTCTTTCACCTTTGGCCCATGATCATTGCGTCCAACACATTTTCACTCTCCCAATCACCCAAATCCTCTAAAGGACTGACTATAAGGCCTCATGTGAAATCATATAAACCCTTCTCTCGATTGTCAAAAAACTTAGGATTCTTCCATTCTAGGAACCTAGAGTATGAGGCATTAAGGGAGTGACTTAAGGCTCCTTATCTTACACATCCAGCTTCACCTTATACTACCAACCCTTTCATGATGATTCACCCTAAAGTCTCTAATAGGGAACAGGTTTCCAATTCTAAATAATTAGAAGCTCAGCCTTCCACATCTGAATCCAAACCCTTATAGGCATCCACCATGCTGAAACAGATTAAATCTCTTGGTGTTCACCCCATATCAAACCTCACTCACCCACAAGTGAAGTTAGATTTGAACCTCACCCCCCACAGTAGTGGTCCTCGCACCATACTAAAAAAGGATGATAAACCATGTCAGTTTACTCCTCCCCCACCTTCACCATTGCCTTCTATCTTGGGTTCACATCCTTCCACTAAAATAGGAGTGCTCCCTATTCCAACACCTCACAAAAAAAACTACCTCCATTACTCCCTCTACCCGTTAAAAACATATTTACTCCAAGAAAATTGACACCTCTCATCAAGAAAGTGCCATCTACGCTTGTGGCCACACCAACCAAAAAGGTGGTACAAAAAACTCCCCCTACAACTCCTAAATAGAAGTTGTCAACCCCTACTGCAATAATGAGTGCATACCCATTAGTGGGGTCATATGATTCAGTATTACACTGATTGTTTTAGTCTTCTAGCATCATTCTCCCACCCATTAAGCCATACCAACCTCTCAGATCAAAACCATTTTTGTTCAATGACACTCAAATTTGCTTATATCATCACACACCTGGGCATGATACTGAGCATTGTTGCACCCTTAAGGTTGTCATTCACCAACAACTAGAAAAGGACACCCTTCTCATAAAGGATTCTTTTGACAAACTATCGACACCATCCCATGCCTCCCAAACCTCCTCACTTGAATCAGGATCCCAACGCGAGATTATGGTCCCTCTACCACCTTCTCCCCCTTTATTCAAAATTAACACTATTAATGTGGCCACTTAGTCCCAAACCCTAAAGGATAAAGGAAAAGTGTAAGTTTTTACCCCTTGTACATATCCATTTTCCAATCCCTCTCCACCCCAAAGCCCAAGATTTCTATCTTGGGTACATCTCAACCAACATTTTTGAGGGCAATTCGTGACTCCATGGTGAAACAACTTCACCAAACCCCTATGAAGATGTATTTATATGACCTAATACAAAGATCTCTAAAACATCACCAAGCCTTAATCAAAGCTTTATAGGTATTGGAGGTCTAACCTAAAGACCCCAAACCATTGGCTGCTTTATTCAAATCATTACCCACCATTGCCTCCATCACTTTCAGTGATTTTGAGATTCTAGACTATAACCTGGAAGATCAAAATCTTGCCCTCTAAAACTAAGTCTGCCAGGCAAAATCTTCACAAGATGCATCCTCACATTGCACTCCTTATCAAAGAATAACTTTAATGTCTTCTCTTTGTCTCATTTATCCAATCCATTGATTATCTGCAATGGGTGTCAAACATTATCCCTATCACAAAAGCAACAAGGGGAATTTGAATTTGTATTGACTATTGTAACCTCAACCTAGCTTTCCCAAAGGATGACTTTGCTTTGCCAAGCATCAACCAACTTGTTGAGCTCCTTGCATGACATGCTCTCTAATGATGACTTTCATCAAGATCAATTAACACAACTTGAGTTACTCGATGAACATCGTCTTCTTGCTCTTAATCTTTTTCATATCTACCAAGATCACATCAAGCGTGCCTACAATAAAAATATGAAAGAGTGAGATTTCAAAATTGAAGATCTCATCCTTAAAGAAAACCAACATGTGACCAATATGGAAAGAAGAAAATGAGGCAAGTTTTCTCCTAATTGGCTTGGACCTTATATAATAACACACAAGTATGGATCAGGGACTTATCATCTATCTTCTCTTGAAGGCCAGCCAGAACCTGAGCCCCTTAATGCCTTGCATCTGTGACAATTCTACTGTTAACTAAGTAATCATTCACTTGATGTTTAACTTGAGCTCATCCCTTGAGTAACCCTCGTCATCCTCATTCCTATTCCTTTTGACCCTTTTTCCTTACAAACAATTAGTTAATCCTTTTATAAGCATTAATGATTTGTCCTAATAAAAGGGAAACTCCTAAACCTCTATAGTCTAATCCATGACTAAAATTTTAGTCAACAAAAACAACATAAAATTGGGACGCCTAAAAAAATATTAAAAGATCATAAACTATAAATGTAGACTACTTTCTTGAAGGACAGCTGCATTATTATTGTAATTAATAGACTGCTCCCTTGAAGGATAACTATTTAAAGAAGTCTAGACATACAAAGCAAAATATAGACCACTCCCTCGAAGGATGGCTATGCCCAAATTTTGCTACAAAAACAACACCCTCTCAGAAGCTTCCCACATCGATCAACTTCACATGACCACAACACAATACAACATCCCCAAGTAGACTTCCTACATTGATTAGTCTACCCAAAAATAAAAATAAAAAAAATGACTGACAAACTATTAAGTCATGGACTTGCCTATAGTCATTCTCAGGGTCACATATAAAAGGGGCAAAGTTATCCCTGCTAAAAAGGGTTATGCTATCTTGACATATCACATAATCACACCTAT
This sequence comes from Torreya grandis, assembly GCA_037957365.1. Classification (NCBI taxonomy): domain Eukaryota; kingdom Viridiplantae; phylum Streptophyta; class Pinopsida; order Cupressales; family Taxaceae; genus Torreya; species Torreya grandis. Next base: position 5,012,152 of record JARHVA010000419.1, read on the forward strand.
CACCCAAAAATACCCAAGGGATTTTGAGCTCACTTAACGTCAAGTGACTAGGGTATTTATCTAACAAAAACCAATGGCCAATGACGTAATGCATGAACAGGGCTTTTATCTGCAAAAACCCTATCTATGCCATCATTATGGTCCTTATCAATGAAAGAGCAATGCATCTTTCACTTCTTACACGAATACAACCAAAACATTTTCTAACCACTAACATAACATCATGATTTATTTAATGCAAATACCAATTTGTGTTATATAAATTTTCATAGCCCATTCACATTAGTTTCTATGGAACACAATACACATGGAAACTATCAACCAAACACAATTTATGTCAAGCATATACCATCACCAATATGGAAATTTGCTGAAGCATAAATAAACTCATTTCATTTTTAGCATACACCATCACCAATATGGAAAATTGCTAAGGATGCAAAACCACATAACCTATGTTATAGCATACACCATCACACAATATGGAAAAGGTTCTAACATCATCATACACTCATCATTTCAAGCATGTACCATTAAACATATGGGAAGTGCTAAAAACACTAACATAACCAAAATAACTATCAACCTCTTTGACTCTTCTTCCCTTTTTGGGAGAACTCCATTGGCTTGAGGCCCTTAAAATAGGGGCTATGTAGGCAACACTCAGTTGACATGGGGTCTTCTAAGGTTAGCTCAGCCATTCATTCCTTCATCTACCTAATGGACCAACTATCTAAACCCTAGGCTCACCACCTATCCTAAACTACCTCATTTTTAGTCTTTTCAGCACTAACACTATAGAAGTCACCTTAGACTTCTCATAGGGCACATTGGAGATCACATACATCTCCCTAACCATAACAAACAACACTCGAGATCACTTATATCTCAACCTAACTTGACAAATGACCTCAGAAATTGTGACTATCTCCTCAGACCATGACCACTTTCGAGACAACTTTGCCTTGGTTGTTTTGATTGCATATGCTACCTCATGAATAGTTATCAAGTTACACGCGCCCCTCACACCTATTGTCAAATCGTGACCAAATTGATCCCCAATATCTGTTATATTTTTCTATTTTCCAGGAGCACTTCCTAACTTGAATACTTGGAACATGATGACCATTAGAGCTATAGCTTTGATCGATCTAACCCAATCAGCTACCACTAATAAGCTAGGGACTTGTTACTTTGATTTTAGTCCTCCTCGACCAATGGAACTATAGCTTTGATCGTTTAACCCAATCAGCTACCACTAATAAGTTGGGGATCAGTTACTTTGATTTTAATCCTCCTCGACCTTGCCTATGACAATTTGACCTACCTATCAAGTGAAGTGGTATACACGTAATCTCAACTATTACAACATTCACACTCTAGCCTCACCCTACCCATCTACTGCCTATCAAATTGGCACTCGATTTAAGCTTGAATTCTCTCGATTCCCACTTTGAGGGGGAATACATCATCCCATACCTGGGGCAACCTACATCTATTTTTGTCTTATAGTTCGTCAAAACAAACCACAAGACAAAAAGGGGCAAATGTAGACACCAATATCATGTCAACCCCCCCTTGGTCCCTTTCTAAATGTTAACACTCTTAACCCACACTTACATGCCTTATTAATTTAAAAACTACTTATTTTTAAATTAATTACCTCACCTTGGACACCTCACCTAGACACCTCACCCTAAGACTATTTCTTAGCCTATGAGTCACCCTGAGACTAGGTCCTCCAAATCCTAACTACCCATGACCTATTATCACTCCATCTTAACTACATAACCAACTCCTGTGCCTCATAAGCCCTTCTTCTGACCGTTCTCCAATGGAAAAGGCACTTAGCAAGTGGAGAAATGGGTAAAGAGATAAAAATAGCCCTTTTACCTATTCTCTCCCCATCAACGTTGATCAACCATCAATTGACGCCAGTGGGATCACTGACGTCAGTTACATAAGCCTAGATCTAACATTGAGATCCCCCCACCTTCTTAGACATTAATGTGCACACTCTGAGACCTCACTAAAACTCGATGATCATTCTCTTGGCTACCGAAGCTCTACACAAGTCATTCCAGAGACTAGATTGAAACATTATACGAGGACCTCAACACCAGCCATAATGGGAATAAGCTTTTTGACACCTTTGGTTCTTCACCTAATAGAGCTAAGTATTTTAGTTCTCATTTTAGTGTTTTAGAATACATTGTTAATTAGTTTCCATTGATATTTCTAAATACTATCAAGAGGCCCAACGTCTTCTGTGGAGGGGCTAAAAGGCCTTCCCCTTGTTCTCACCCCCTTCTCACACTAATTCTCCACTTATACCCTTTGTCAGACCTCATTCACCTTCCCATTCACTAATTTCATTCGAATGAGGAAGAAACTAAGGTTAAAAGGTCTGGGTTTGATGTTACCTAAATTTAGTGCGCACCATATCCAAGCTTTGTGGGAGCTCCTCTTTGGCTGTGGAGGAAACACCTGCAATAAGAATGAAACTTGAACAAAGAATATGTTAGAAGAGGATATGGTGGACTACCAAGCTACGCGCTCGGTCTCGGAAGCGTAAAGCTCCCTAAGGGATGACAGTCCACTATTTAAAGAAAAGAGTTTTGTAAAGGAAGAAATGATAAAAGACTAAGAAAGAGAAAAATAGATAGCACATACCTATTCCTTGTAGTATATCTATCACAGTCATCAATGTTGATAGTTCTACTAAGGTCAGTGGGTTAAATTACGTCAACGTCGGTTGGGTTGTCGATGTCAGTTAGGGTTGTTGGATTTTGGAGTATTTCTAGGATACATAGGGGTTTTTGAAAATTTAGAGGTTGGTGCAGGGTTGTAAGAAGGTGAATGAGGTCTGAGGAAGGGTATAGGTAGGGGTTGGAGTGTGAAAAAAGGGGTGAGAATAAGGGGAAGGTATTTTAGCCCCTCCATGAAAGAAGTTAGGCCTCTTGATAGTATTTATAAATATCAATGGAAACTAATTAATAATGTATTCTAAAACACTAAAATGATAACCAGAATACTTAACTCTATTAGGTGAAGAATCAGAGGTGTCAAAATGCTTATTCTTATTGTGGCTGATGTTGAGGTCCTCGTATAATGTTTCAATCCAGTATCTGGAATGACTTGTGCAGAGCTTCAGTAGCCAAGAGAATGATGGTCGAGTTTTGATGCTTGAGGTCTCAAAGTGTGCATGTTAATGTGCAAAAAGGTGGGGGCCCAGCTTAATGTTAGAGCTTGGCTTATGTAATCGATGTTGGTGATCCTGTTGGCATTAGCTGAGTGTTGATCGATGTTGGCAGAGAAAGAATGGGTAAAATGGCTATTTTTAGCTCTTTGCCCATTTCTCCACCTACCAAGTGCCTTTACCATTAGAGAACGGTCAAATTAAGGGTTTATGAGGCATGGGAGATAGTTATAGAGTTAAGATGGAGTGAGAATAGGTCATGGGTAGTTAGGATTTGGAGGACCTAGTCTTAGGGTGACTCATAGCCTAAGAAATGGTCTTAGGGTGAGGTGTTTAGGTGAGGTGTCTAAGGCGAGGTAATTAATTTAAAATAAGTAATTTATTTTAAATTAATAAAGTGTGCAAGTGTGGGTTAGGAGTGTTAACATTTAGAAGGGGACTAAGGGGGGGTTGACATGATATTGGTGTCTAAATTTGCCCCTTTTTGTCTTGTGGTTTGTTCTAACGAGCTGCAACACAAAAATAGATGTAGGCTGCCCCAAGTATGGGATGAGGTATTCCCCCTCAAAGTGAGAATCGATAGAAGGTAATCCAAAATCATGTGTCGATTTGAGAGGTAGTGGATGGGTAGGGTGAATTTGGAGTGTGAACACTGCAATAGTTGAGATTACGCATATACCACTTCACTTCATAGGTAGGTCAAATTGTCACAGACAAGGTCAAGGAGGACTAAAATTGAAGTAACTAGTCCCCAACTTATTAGTGGTAGCTGATTGGGTTAGAATGATCAAAGTTGTAGCTCCAATGGTTGAGGAGGACTAAAATAGAAGTAATCAGTCCCTAGCTTATTAGTGGTAGTTGATTGGGTTAAACGATCAAAGTTGTAGCTCCAATGGTTGAGGACTAAAATCGAAGTAACTAGTCCCTAGCTTATTAGTGGTAGCTGATTGGGTTAAATGATCAAAACTATAGCTCTAATGGTTGAGGAGGACTAAAATCAAAGTAACTGGTCCCGAGTATATTAGTGGTAGCTGATTGGGTTAGATCGATCAAAGCTATAGCTCTAATGGTCATCATGTTCCAAGCATTCAGGCTAGGAAGTGCTCCTAGAAAACATGAAAATTTCATAGATATTAGGGATCAACTTGGTTATGATCTGACAGTAGGTGTGAGGGGCACGTACAATTTGCTAACTATTCATGAGGTAACTTATGCAATCAAAACAACCAACGCAAAGCTGTCTAGAAAGCGGTCATGGTCTGAGGAGATAGTCGCGATCTTCGAGGTCATTTGTCAAGTCAAGCTAAGATATAAGTGATCTCAAGTGTTTTTTGTTGTGGTTAGGGAGATGTATGTGATCTCCAATGTTGCCCATGAGAATTCTAAGGTGACTTCTATAGTGTCAGGGTTGGTTGTTTGGTCATGATGTTGGGTAGTTTTAGAGAAGAGCTATGTTTTTATGTCGAATAGTTGAGCCTAGGGTTTAGATAGTTGGTCCATTAGGTAAATGAATGAACGAATGGCTGAGCTAACCTCAGAAGACCCCATGTCAATTAATTTTTGCCTACATAGCCCCTATTTTAAGGGCCTCAGGCCAATTTAGTTCTCCCAAAATGGAAGAAGAGTTAACGAGGTTGATAGTTGTTTTGGTTATGTTAGTGTTTTTAGCATTTCCCATATGTTTAATGGTACATGCTTGAAATGATGAGTGTATGATGATGTTATAGCCTTTTCCATATTGTGTGATGGTGTATGTTGTAGCATAGATTATGTGTTTTTTCATCCTTATCAATTTTTCATATTGGTGATGGTGTATGCTAAAAATGAAATGAGTTTATTTATGCTTTAGCAGGTTTCCATATTGGTGATGGTATATGCTTGACATAAATTGTGTTTGTTTGATAGTTTTCATCTGTATTGTTGTCCATAGAAACTAATGTGAATGGGCTATGATAATTTATATAACACAAATTGGTATTTTCATTAAATAAATCATGATGTTATGTTAGTGGTTAGAAAATGTTTTGGTGACAATATGCAAGCATACAATTTTAAGGCACTGCATCCTAAAATATAAACTAGCATGTGACGAAGGTATGTAAGAAGTGAAAGGTGCATTGATCTTTCATTAACAAGGACCATAATGATAGCATAGATAGGGATTTTTGCAAACAAAATCCCCGTTCATGCATTACGTCGTTGACCATTGGTTTTTTTAGAGAAGTACCCTAATCACTTGACATTAAGTGAGCTCAAAATCCCTTGGGTATTTTGGGGTAATAGATGTGATTATGTGATATGTGAGGATAGCATAACCTTGTTTAGTAGGGATAACTTTGCCTCTTTTATAGGTGACCTTGAAAATGACTATAGGCAAGTCCATGACTTAATAGCTTGTTAGTCATTTTTTTTTTTTTTTTGGGAGACTGATCAGTGTGAGAAGTCTACATGGAATGTTGTTTTGTTTTATGGTCATGTAAAGTTGATCAATGTGGGAAGCTTCTGAGAGGGTGTTTTTTTTGTAGAAAAATTTGGGCATAGCCATCCTTCGAGGGAGTGGTCTATATTTTGCTTTGTATGGTTTTGATGTCTTTGAATAGCTGTCCTTCAAGGGAGCAGTCTAGTAATTACAGAAATAATGCAGTTGTCCTTCAAGGGAGTAGTCTACATTTATACTTTATGACCTCTTAATATTTTGTTAGGCATCCCAATTTTTTTTGTTGACTAAACTTTTAGTCATGGACTAGACTATAGAGGTTTAGGGGTTTCCCTTTTATTAAGACAAAGTATTAATGCTTAAAAAAGGGTTCACTAATTTTTATAGGGAAAAAGGGTTGAAAGGAATACGAATGAGGATGACAGGGGTTGCACAAGGGACGAGCTCAAGTTAAACATCAAGTGAATGATTATTTGGTTAATAGTAGAATGGTCACAGATGCAAGACATTAAGGGGCTCAAGTTTTGGATGGCCTTCGAGAGATGACAGATGATAAGTGCCTGATCCATACTTGTGCATTATTATATAAGGTTCGAGCCAATTAGGAGCAAACTTGCCTCATTTTCTTCTTTCTATATTGGTCACATGTTGGTTTTCTTTAAGGATGAGATCTTTGATTTTGAAATCTCACTCTTTTAGATTTTTATTGTAGGCATGCTTGATGCGATCTTGGTAGATATGAAAATGATTAAGAGTAGCAAGATGACATTCGTCGAGTAGCTCGAGTTGTGTTAATCGATCTTAACAAAAGTCATTGTTAGAAAGCATGTCATGAAAGGAGATCAACAAGTTGGTCAATTCTTGGCAAAGGAAAGTCATCCTTTGGGCAAGCTAGGTTGAGGTTGTGATAGTCAGTACAAATTTGAATTCCCCCTATTGCTTTTGTGACAGGGATAATGTTTGACACCCATTACGGATAATCAATGGACTGGATTAATGAGATAGAGAGAAGATGTTGAAGTTCCTCTTTGACAAGGAGTATGATGTGAGGATGCATCCTACAAAGATTTTGCCTGACAGGCTTAGTTTTAGAAGGTGGGATCCTAATCTTTTAGGTTGTAGTCTGGAATCTCAGAATCACTGAAAGTGATGGAGGCAATGGTGGGTAACAATTTGACTAAAGCAATTAGTGGTTGGGGGTCTTCAGGTTGGACCTCCACTACCTGTAAAGCTTTGATTAAGGCTTGGTGATGTTGTGGAGAGCTTTGTATTAGGTCATACAAAGACATCTTCACAAGGGTTTGGTGAAGTTGTTTCACCATGGAGTCATGAATTACCCTAAAAAATATTGGTTGAGATGTGCCCAAGATAGAAATCTTGGGCTTTGGGGGTGGAGAGGGCTTGGCAAATGGATATGTCCAAGGGGTAGAAACTTGCTCTTTTCCTTTATCCTTTAGGGTTTGGGACCTGGTGGCCACATTAATAGTGTTAATTTTGAATAAAGGGGGAGAAGGTGGTAGAGTGACCATAATCTCACGTTGGGATCTTGATTCAAGTGAGGAGGTTTGGGAGGCATGGGATAGTGTCAGTAGTTTGTCAAAATAATCCTCAATGAGAAGGGTGTCATTTTCCAATTATTGGAGAATGAAAACCTTAAGGGCACAGCAATGCTCAGTATCATGCCAAGGTGTGTGATGATATAAGTAGATTTGAGTGTCATCGAACCAAGATGGTTTTTATCCAAGAGGTTGGTATGGCTTAATGGGTGGGAGAACAATGCTAGAAGACCACAACAATCAACATAATGACAAAGCATAGGAAGCCACTAATGGGACTGCACTCATTGTTGTAGTAGGGGTTGACAACTTCTATTTAGGAGCTATAGGGGGTGTTTTTTATATCACCTTTTTGGTTATTGGTGTGGCCACATGCGTAGATGGCACTTTCTTGATGAGAGGTGTCAAATTTTTTGGAGGAAATATGTTTTTAATAGGTAGAGGGAGTAATGGAGGCAGTTTGTTTTTGTGAGGTGTTGGAATAAGGAGCACTGCTATTAAAGTGGAAGGATGTGAACCCAAGATAGAAGGCAATGGTGAAGGTGGGGGAGGAGTAAACTGACATGGTTTAGCATCCTTATTTAGTATGGTGTGAGGACCACTACTATGGGGGGCAAGGTTCAAATCTAACTTCACTTATGGGTGAGTGAGGTTTGATATGGGGTGAACACCAAGAGATTTAATCTATTTCAGCATGGTGGATGCCTGTAAGGGTTTGGATTCAGATGTGAAAGGTTGAGCTTCTAATGATTTAGAATTGGAAACCCAATCCTCATCAGAGACTTTGGGGTAAATCATCATGGAAGGGTTGGTAGTATAAGGCGAAGCAGGATGTGTAGGATAAGGAGCCCTAAGTCACTCCCATAATGCCTCATACTCTAGGTTCCTACAATAGAGGAATCCTATGTTTTCCACCAATTGAGAGAAGGGTTTATATGACATCATGTGAGGCCTTACAATTAGTCCTTCAGAGGATTTGGGTGATTGCGAGAGTGAAAACATGTTGGACATAGTGATAACGGGCCAAAGGTGAGAGAGAATCATCATCAAATCTTCCTCAGCTGAGGTGGGTGAGGTGGTGAGTCCTTCTCTTGATGGAGAAGGGATTGGAGAATTTGGCTCTTTAAGCAGATAGGGAATAGGGATGATCATGCCTTCCATGTGTGGTCTAGGAGCATGGAAAGTATGATCCTCCATTGGTAATAAGAAGGATAAGGTTGGGGCCACTAGTGTTGGTACCATCAAAGCATCCTCCAATATGGGAGAGGTCAAAGTAGACTCTCCTACATGTGAAAGGGGGGTGGATGGAGGACTATCCTCCATCAGTCAAGGAAAAATAGGAGAGGAAGGCTCCAAGGGTGAAGCAGAGGGATGATGGCCCCTTCTACATGAGGGTGTGGGGTATGAATGGTAAATTCTTCTAATGGTAGAAGAAGAGGGAAGGTGGGGTCAAGAGGAATAGGTAATACGGGATCCTCATGAGGTAGAAGAATGGGTAGAGGAGGTGTTTGATGTTGTGGGGGTGATATGGATAAAATAGGCTCTTCTACTCATGGTGGAGAAATGGGTTGACTAACCACTTCAGATTGTGGGAGAGGTTAGATAGGAATAAAAGGAAAGACCATGTCGACCATGCATATGTTGCATTCTTGAGGGTCATTATCCATGGTCTGAACATTTTTCTGACTTGGGGGATGGTTAGGAAATGGTTGCCTAAAGACATCTATGTTTTGGTTGGCTGGCACATTAGGGTTATCCAAAATAAGGTCCCCTTTGTCTAACATGTCTTGAACAATGTTTTTTAAGGTTTTACAATTATCTATGTCATGACCCTTGACATGATGATAGTTACAAAAGTCATATTCCCTATACCATGTAGGGATGGATCGTGAGGTATCAAATTGGACCTTATATAATAACGCACAAGTATGGATCAGGCACTTATCATCTGTCTTCTCTCGAAGGTCAGCCAGAACTTGAGCCCCTTAATGCCTTGCATATGTGACCATTCTACTATTAACCAAGTAATCATTCACTTGATGTTTAACTTGAGATCATCCCTTGTGTAACCCCCGTCATCCTCATTCCTATTCCTTTCAACCCTTTTTTCCTACAAAAATTAGTGAACCCTTTTTTAAGCATTAATGCTTTGTCCTAATAAAAGGGAAACCCCTAAACCTCTATAGTCTAGTCCATGACTAAAAGAACAGTCAACAAAAAATATAAAAATGGGATTCCTAACAAAATATTAAGAGGTCATAAAGTATAAATGTAGATTGATCCCTTGAAGGACAACTACATTATTGTTGTAATTACTGGACTACTCCCTTGAAGGACAACTATTCAAAGACATCAAAACCATACAAAGAAAAATATAGACCACTCCCTAGAAGGATGGCTATGCCCAAATTTTGATACAAAAACATCACCCTCTCAGAAGCTTCCCACATTGATCAGCTTTACATGAACACAAAACAAAACAACATCCCATGTAGATTTCCCACACTGATCAGTCTCCCAAAAAAAAAAAAAAAAAACTGACTGACAAGCTATTAAGTCATGGACTTGCCTATAGTCATTCTCAGGGTCACCTATAAAAGGGTTAGATTTATCCCTACTAAAAATGGTTACACTATCCTCACATATCACATAATCACACCTATTACCCCAAAATACCCAAGGGAATTTGAGCTCACTTAACATCAAGTGATTAGGGTACTTCTCTAACAAAAACCAATGGTCAATGAAGTAATGCATGAATGGGGATTTTGTTTGCAAAAAACCCTATCTATGCTATCATTATGGTCCTTTTTAATGAAAGAGCAACACACCTTTCACTTCTTACACACCTTTGTCACATGCTAGTTCGCATATTGTCACCAAAACACTTTCTAACCACTAACATAACATCATGATTTATTTAATTTAAATACCAATTTGTGTTATATAAATTATCATAGCCCATTCATATTAGTTTCTATGGACAACAATACACATGGAAACTATCAACCAAACACAATTTATGTCAATCATATACCATCACCAATATGGAAACCTACTAAAGCATAAATAAACTCATTTCATTTTTAGCATACACCATCACCAATATGGAAAATTGCTAAGGATGAAAAACCACATAACCTATGTTACAACATACACCATCACACAATATGGAAAAGGCTATAACATCATCATACACTCATCATTTCAAGCATATACCATTAAACATATGGGAAATTATAAAAACACTGACATAACCAAAACAACTATCAACCTCTTTAATTCTTCTTCCCTTTTGGGAGAACTACATTACCCTAAGGCCCTTAAAATAGGGGCTATGTAGGCAACCCTTAGTTGACATGGAGTCTTCTGAGGTTAGCTCGGCCATTCATTCATTTTTCTACTTAATGGACCAACTATCTATACCTTAGGCTCAACTATCTGACATAAAAACATAGCTCTTCTCTAAAACTGTCCAACATCATGACTAAACAACTAGCCTTGACACTATATAAGTCACCTTAGACTTCTCATGGGGCACATTGGAGATCACATACATCTCCCTAACCACAACAAAAAATTCTCGAGATCACTTATATCTCATCTTGACTCAACAAATGACCTCAAAGATCACGACTATCTCCTCAGACCATGACCACTTTCGAGACAACTTTGCCTTGGTTGTTTTGATTGCATATGCTACCTCACGAATAGTTAGCAAATTTTACGCACCCCTCACATTTATTATCAGATCATGACCAAGTTGATCCCAAATATCTATGACATTTTCATGTTTTCCAAGAGCACTTCCTAGCCCAAATACTTAGAACACGACAACCATTAGAGCTACATCTTTGATTGATCTAACGCAATTAGCTACCACTAATAAGATGGGGACCAGTTACTTTGATTTTAGTCTTGCTCGACCATTGGAGCTATAGCTTTGATCGTTTAACCCAATCAACTACCACTAATATGCTGGGGACCAGTTACTTCAATTTTAGTCCTCCTCGACCATTAGAGTTATAGCTTTGATCATTCAAACCCAATCAGCTATAACTAATAAGCTAGGGACTAGTTACTTCAATTTTAGTCCTCCTCAACCTTGCCTATAACAATTTAACCTGCCTATGAAGTGAAGTGGTATATGCACAATCTTAACTATTGCAGTGTTTACACTCTAACCTCACCCTACCCATCCACTGCCTATCAAAGCGACACTCAATTTTGGATTACCTTCTCTCGATTCCCACTTTGAGGGGGAATACCTCATCCCATACCTGGGGCAACCTACATCTATTTTTGTCTTGTAGCTCGTCAGAACAAACCACAAGACAAAAAGAGGCAAATGTAGACACCAATATCATGTCAACCCCCCTTTCATCCCATTCTAAATGTTAACACTCCTAACCCACACTTACACACTTTATTAATTTAAAATAAACTACTTATTTTAAATTAATTACCTCACCTTGGACACCTCACCTAGACACCTCACCCTAAGACTGTTTCTTAGCCTAGGAGTCACCCTGAGACTAGGTCCTCCAAATCCTAACTACCCATGACCTATTCTCACTCCATCTTAACTCCCTAACCAACTCCCGTGCCTCATAAACCCTTCTTTTGACTGTTTTCCAATGGCAAAAGCACTTGGCAGGTGGAGAAATGGGCAAAGAGCTAAAAATAGCCCTTTTACCCATTCTTTCTCTACCAATGTCGATTAACCCTCAGTCAACACTAGCAAGATCACTGATGTCAGTTACATAAGCCAAGCTCTAACATTGAGCTGGGCCCCCACCTTTTTGCACATTGATGTGCACACTCTGAGACCTCAAGCACCAAAACTTGACTATCATTCTCTTGGCTACCAAAGCTCTGCATAAGTCATTCCTGATATTGAATTGAAACATTGTATGAGGACCTCAACATCAGCCAAAATGGGAATAAGCATTCTGACACCTCTGGTTCTTCAACTAATAGAGCTAAGTATTCTAGTTCTCATTTTAGTGTTTTAGAATACATTGTTAATTAATTTCCATTGATATTTATAAATACTATCAAGAGGCTTGATTTCTTTTGTAGAGGGGCTGAAAGGCCTTCCCCTTATTCTCACCCCTTTTTTCACACTCCAACCTCTACCTATACCCTTCCTCAGACCTCATTCACCTTCTTGCAACCCTCCACCAACCTCTAAACTTCCAAAAACCCCCTGTATATCTTAGAAATACTCCAAAAGCCAATAGCCCTGACTGACATCAACAACCCAACCGATGTTAGTGTAATTTAACCCACCAACCTTGATAAAACTACCAACATCGGTGACTATGATAGACAAACTACAGGGAACAGGTATGTGTTATCTATTTTTCTCTTTCTTAGTCTTTTATCATTTCTTCCTTTACGAAACTCTTTTCTTTAAATAGTGGAATGTCATCCATTAGGGAGATTTACGATTTTGAGACCGAGCACATAGCTTGGTAGTCCACCATATCCTCTTCTAACATCTTTTTGGTTCAAGTTTCATTCTTACTGTAGGTGTTTCCTCCAAAGCCAAAGAGGAGCTCCCACAAAGCTTGGATACAGTGTGCACTAAATCTAGGTAACATCAAACCTAGACCTTTTAACCTTAGTTTCTTCCTCATTCGAATGCAATTAGTGAAAATATAGAGAAACAACTGGTTCGAAACATAGCCGTCGATGTTGGATGGTCTATCAAGGTCGGTCGGGTAAATGGTTCTCAGTAGGGATTATTGGCCTTGGATGGATTTTATAATATTTCTAAGATAGGTAGAGGGGTTTCTAGAATTTTATAGGTTGGTGTAGGGTTATATGAAGGTGAATAAGGTCTAAGGAAGGGTATAGGTAAAGGATTAGTGTGAAAAGGGGGTGAGAACAAGGGGAAGGCCTTTTAGCCCCTCCACGAAAGAAGTCAAGCCTCTTCATAGTATTTAGAAATATCAATGAAAACTAATTGAAAATATATTTTAAAACACTAAAATGAAAACTAGAGTACTTAGATTTATAGGTGAAGAACCAGAGGTGTTAGAATAGTGATTCCCATTGTGCCTGATGTGACCAGTGTTGTGAGCCAATGAAGTGAACATGGATTGCTTCAATTTAGTAGCTCAAGGTCCTCATACAATCTTTCAATCCAGTCTCTGGAATGATTTGTGCAGAGCTTTGGTAGCTAGGAGAATGATAGTTGAGTTTTGGTGCTTGAAATCTCAGAGTGTGGATGTGAATATGCAAAAAGTACATCATGTGGACTAGAGTCGATATTGCCAACAAAGTTGATGTTAGTTGAGATATATGAGGGTAATGCCAAATGGTGTACCATGACATAGATTCTCAAGGAAGGAGATGAAGATGGGATGTGTGAGGTGAGAGAGGCCATTGTGTTGGCAAACTTATTCATAGAGCAAGGAACAGTTTGTAAGAGATAACGATCAAAATACCCTAACAATGTGTCAACATGGTGTTTATATCATTGCAAAACTTCATTTTTACAAAGATATGAACCGTTAATCTGATTAACGACTAGTTGTGAGTCACTTAAGATATTGATTATCTTAATGCCCAAGAAAATGGTAGTTTGAAGCCCCAAAATTAAGGCTTCATACTCAGCCATGTTATTGGTGCATTTGAAGTCAAGTTTGAAGGATAGAGGCATGGGCTCACCCTTGTGAGGGATGAGAATGACCTCTACACCCCCACTGTGTTGACATTTAGATCCATTAAAGAACATTATCATTTGGTACGGGATGTCATCTGTAGATAGCATGGTGATAGATTCATAAAGAAATTCACAGTTAAAGGGTTGGTTATCAGGTAAAGGGGCATCTGCTAGTTGGTTAGTGATCATTTTCCCCATTATAGACTTTTGTTGAATGAATTACAAATCAAATTCAGTGAGAAGCATGAGCCAATGAGCCATACATTGGTTTTGGTATGGCTTGGAATGCATGTATTTGAGAGGGTCAGTGTGGGTGATGACATAAGTCTTATGGTTGAGGAGATATTGGTAGAGTTTGGAGGTGGAAAAGACTAATGCCAAGAAATTTTTTTTGGTATGAGTATACCAAGTTTTGTAGTCAATGGGCATTTAGCTTATATAATAAACTACCTACTCATGATGTTGTTCATCTTGATGTCTGATCATGGCACCTAAGGAATGATCTGTTGCTGAAATGTAAAGATAGAAGGGTTGGTCATCTTTAGGTGGAATAAGGACTGGTGGAGAGACAAGATCGCATTTAAGACCCTCAAAAGCCTCTTGGCAATCCTTGTTCCAATTAAAGGAGACATCCTTCTTGAGTAGGTGATGGAAGGGTTGGCATCGGTCAGATAGCTATGAGATGAAGTGATAAATAGATTGAAGCTTCCCTTACAGGCTGTAAAGTTGTTTTAGGTTAGTTGGTGGGGGCATCTTGAGTATAGATCGAATCTTAGCTAGATCTACCTCAATGCCATGGAGAGAAATGATGAAACCCAAAAGCTTCCCTGAGAGAACCCCAAAGATGCATTTCTTGAGGTTGAGTCAAATGTTATATTGTAGTAGGTGAGTGAATATTGTTTTGAGAAAGGTTAGGTGGTCACAACAAAGTTTGGATTTCTCCAGTAGGTCATCCACATAGTCCTCCATAATTTTTTGGAGGAGATCATGAAAGATATAAGTCATGGCACATTGATATGTAGCACTTATGTTTTTGAGGCCAAAAGGCATGACCCTATAGCAGAATGTCCCCCATGGGGTGATGAAGGTGGTTTTATATTGATCTTCTGGGGTAATCAAGATTTGGTTATATCCTAAAAACCCATCCATGAGGGATAGCATCTCATGACCAGCTGTAAGATCAACAAGTTGGTCAATGTTTGGCAAAGGAAAGTCATCCTTTGGGTAAGCTAGGTTGAGGTCACGGTAGTCAGTATAAATTTGAATTCCCCCTGTTGCTTTTGTGATAGGGAAAATGTGACACCCATTGTAGATAATAAATGGGTTGGATAAATGAGACGGAGAGAAGACGTTGAAGCTCCTCTTTGACAAGGAGTGCAATGTGAGGATGCATCCTGCGAAGCTTTTGCCTGACAGGCTTAGCTTCATAGTTCATGATGATGTTGTGGATGATAATGTCGAGGTCAATATTGGGCATATCACTATAAGACCAAGCAAAGGCTTTGCTATGATCTATAAGGAATGTGTTATAGTTGATTTGTTCTTGGGCATCTAAAGATTGACCAATCTTTAAAATGTGAGGAACATCAGAAGATGGGAGATTAATGTCAATAGTTGATTCATTTAACATAACCTGTGTTTTTGAGGGAAGTGATCATTGTATGAAGGAGTCATCTACACCCATGTAGCTGAGTATGGCATCATTGTCCAGGAATTAGATAGTGTTGATGATAGAAGATTCATCATCTATCATGTGTGGATAAATGAGAGGAAGATTCCTTGATGCCTCACCTAGTTGATAGGTCAGGGGTTCCAAGTGAATGGCATTTATGAAAAAAACAAGGAGGGATGGAGACCACCAACTTCGTAGGTGAGGGTGGGTGAATAGGCGAGGTTGGAGGAGAATGTTCTATGACAATTTCATGGTGAGGGATCTTAGAGGGTTTTGTAGGTTCTTTGAAACCCATGCTATGTCATTTCTTGGCATTTTTGATTAACTCATCATTTAGAGGATCAATGGGCATGTGGGGACCTTGTTCATAATGCCCAAAGCCAAAAACCTTCCATGCACACCTATGAAGATATGTGTGAGAAAAGCTAGGGTTGCTGAGGAAGGAGAAATCACAAGTGAATAGTCATGTTGATGAGAGAGGATTTCCAACAGTAGGAGCCCAATCTAGCCTGCCATAAGTGAGATTAGTTTGGAGATCGAGAGGACCATATGGGATGACCATTCTAATGTGATGGTCATAGTTAGGGTGGTGATGAAGTTTTCCATATTCCTACAGAGTTTGGAACATGTCAAGGGTAAGCGAATGATACTCCCCAAGTGAAAGGCACTAGAAGGTATCTTCCATAGGATCTTTCATGGTCACTTGAGGAGTAGGCATAGGCGTGACTAGTTTTTGTGAGCTTGTCAAGGCTTCTACAGGTGAAGGTGGTGTTTGGGTGGATGTTTTCAAATGGATGAGAACATCATTAGGTTGGTAGGTTGTGTTTCATGTTTTAAAGGGGGAAGGGTTAGCATGAATGACATGAACCTACCCCTCATGTTCAAACTTGACACAATAATGCAACGTGGAAGGAACACAGGTCATGGCATGTATCCAAGGTCATCCCAATAGCATGTTATATTGGAACTCCCCCTTGATGATATATAAGAGTTTTAGAATTGTATGTGGGCCAACATGAACATGCAAGACCATAGTGCCATTGGTAGTGGCAGTGGCATCATTGAAAGAATGAAGAATTGCATCAATTTTTGACATGCAATTCTTTAGAAGGGCTAGTTGATCATATGCATAGGTAGAAATGATGTTGATGCTAGAACCTCCATCAATCATAACCTACTTAAGGAGATTTTGATCAACATAAGTTGTGATAAAGAGGGCAGCATCCTAATCTTCTAGGTTGTAGGCAAGAATCTCAGAATCACTAAAGGTGATGGAGGCAATGGTGGGTAACGGTTTGACTAAAGCAGCCAATGGTTGGGGGTCTTTCGGTTGGACCTCCACTTCCTATAAAACTTTGATCAAGGCTTGGAAATGTTGTGGAGAGATTTTTATTAGGTCATATAAAGACATCTTCATAGGATTTTGGTGAAGTTGTCTCACCATGGAGTCATGAATTGCCCCCAAAGATGTTGGTTGAGATGTGCCCAAGATAGAAATCTTTGGTTTTGGTGGTTGAGAGGGCTTGGTGAGTGGATATGTCTAAGGGGTATAAACCTACTCTTTTCCTTTATCCTTTAGGGTTTGGGACCTAGTGGCCACATTAATAGTGTTGATTTTGAATAAAGGGGGAGAAGGTGGTAGATGGACCATAATCTCACGTTGGGATCCCGATTCAAGTGAGGAGGTTTGGGATGCATGGGATGGTGTTGGTAGTTTGTCAAAAATGTGGTCAAGAAAATCCTTAATGAGAAGGGTTTCCTTTTCTAAGTGTTGGCAAATGACAACCTTAAGAGTGTAGAAACTCTCAATATCATGCCGAGCTGTGTGATGATACAAGTAGATTTGAGTGTCATCGAACCAAGATGGATTTGATTCGAGAGGTCAATATGGCTTAATGGGTGGGAGAATGATGCTATAATATTTCAATAATTGATGTAATAGTGTAGCATAGGAACCCACTAATGGTTCTGCGCTCATTGTTGTAGTAGGGGTTGACAACTTCTATTTAGGAGTTGTAGGGGGAGTTTTTTGTACCACCTTTTTGGTTGGTGGTGTGGCCACATGTGTATATGGAACTTTCTTGATGAGAGGTGTCAAATTTCTTGGAGGAAATATGTTTTTGATAGGTAGAGGGAGTAATGGAGGCAGTTTGTCTTTGTGAGGTGTTGGAATAGGGAACACTCCTGTTAAAGTGGAAGGATGTGGACCCAAGATAGAGGGCAATGGGGAAGGTGGGGGAGGAGTAGATTGACGTGGTTTAGCATCCTTATTTAATATGGTGTGAGGACCACTACTATGTGAGGTGAGGTTCAAATCTAACTTCACTTGTGGGTGAGTTAGGTTTGATACAGTGTGAACACTGGGAGATCTAATCTGTTTCAACATGGTGGATGCCTATGAGGGTTTGGATTTAGATGTGGAAGGATGAGCTTCTGATGATTTAGAAGTGGAAACCCAATCCTCATAAGAGACTTTGGGGTAAATCATCATGGAAGGGTTGGTAGTATAAATCAAAGTAGAATGTGCAGGATAAAGAGCCCTAAGTCACTCCCATAATGCCTCATACTCTATGTTCCTAGAATGGAGGAATCCTAATTTTTTGCCAATTGAGAGAAGGGTTTAGATGACATCACGCAAGGCCTTACAATCAGTCCTTCAGAGGATTTGGGTGATTGTGAGAGTGGAAACATGTTGGATGTAGTGATCATAGGCCAAAGGTGAGAGAGAACCATCACCAGATCTTCCTTGACTGAAGTGGGTGAGGTGGCAAGTTCTTCTCTCGATGGAGAAGGGATTGGATAATTTGGATCTTTAAGCAAATAGAGTGCAGGGATGATCATGCCTTCCATGTGTGGTCTAGGAGCATGGAAAGTATGATCTTCCATTTTTAATAAGAAAGATAAGGGTAGGGCCACCAGCATTGGTACCATCAAAGCATCCTCCAATATGGGAAAGGTCAAAGTAGACTCTCTTACGTTTGAAAGGGGGGTGGATAGAGGACTATCCTCCATCAGTGGAGGAAAATAGGAGAGGAAGGCTCCTCTAAAAGGTAAAGTAGAGGGATGATGGCCTCTTCTACATGAGGGCATGGGGTATGAATGGTAAATTATTCCAATGGTAGAAGAAGAGGGAAGGTGGGGGCAAGAGGAACTGGTAATATAGGGTCCTCATGAGGTAGAAGAATGGGTAGAGGAGGTGCTTGATGTTGTGGGGCTGATACAAGTGAAATGGGTTTATCCACATGAGGAAGATGATGAGGTAAAGGGGGCTCTTCATTGCATGGGGGTGGTATGGGTAAAATAGGCTCTTCTACTTGTGGTGGAGAAATGGGTTGACCAACTTCTTCAAATTGTGGGAGAGGTTCGCTAGGAATGAAAGGAAAGACTATGTTGACCATGCATATTTTGCATTCTTGAGGGTCATTGACCATGGTCTGAACATTGTTCTGACTTGGGGGATGGTTAGGAAATGGTTTCCTAAAGACATCCATGTTTTGGTTGGCCAATGCATTAGGGTCATCCAGAACAAGGTCCCCTTTGTCTAACATGTCTTGAACAATGTTTTTTAGGGTTTTGCAGTTATCCATGCCATGACCCTTGACACAATGATAGTTACAAAAGTAATTTTACCTATACCATGTAGGGATGGCTCATGAGGGATCAAATTAGATAGGTGGTCAGATTTGAGGGAGGTTGAGGACTCCCTGCTGAACTAATTTATCTAATACAGAAGCATATGATTCTCCTATTGGAGTGTATTGTCACTATTTATACCATTATTAGAATTGTCTAGTGATGTTTTGTGAAGTAGAGGGCTCAAATTGGTTGGTTGTGGTAGAAGATGGTGACCTAAGGACCACAAAATTCACCAATCCCTTGGACATGGGGTGGGAAGAAGAAGGTTTGGAAGAAGAAGGGTCATTGGGTTTTGCATTGGTATTTTGTTACGCAATTTAACCCTATCTTCTTCAATTACATAGAGTTCAAGCTTTTGGGCCATAATGAAAGCTTCATCAAATGTGTGGAAAGTTTGAACCCACAGATTGGATGAGGTGCTTGGTACATGCTCTTGAAAAAAGCTCAATGAGCTCAGGTTGAGGTAGTGAGAAGGAGGGTTGGTTGATCAAACCTCTCCAATGGGTGATGAAGTCTACTATTGACTCATATTCAAATTGTCTAATGAAATAAAGGTTTGTGATGGAGGCTTTCTTGGTAATATTGATTGAGAAATAATCATGGAATAGTTGAGTGACTTGAACGAAGTTGAAGATAGAATGGTTGGTAATGGAACTATACCAGTCAAGGGCGGTGATAGAAAGTGACATAGGGAATGTGCGAAGTAATAACGCATCATCATGTGTAATGAGGTAGAAAGTGTGTCGAAACACTCGCAGATGTTATTTTGGGTCCTATTTACTCTAAAAGCAAGTAAATTTTGGGATTTCCCACTCGCTAGGGTATGGTCAAATAGGAACTGAAGCATGGATAGGTTCGTTGCAGATTTTTTCATATGAAATAACACTCCTTGAACCTAAAACAGATGTCTCAAAGTTGGACATCTTATCCATCAACATCTTAATTAGATCGGTAGATGGATTGGCATGAGTGGCATCCCCTAAGTTATAAGGTACCTAAAAGGTGTTGGAAGGGGCATATGATGTACTTGGTTGCATTTGTGTAGGTGTAACATACTGATAGTTCATCATATGGGCTGATGTCGAGGTCACGGGGGCTTATGCTACAAAGTTAGAGGGCACAACTTGACTAAATGCCACCAAGGGTGGTTAAATGGTGGTGACACTAGTTAAAGGATGAGTGGTCATTCTTGTGTTTATAGGTCCAAGAGTGGACAGGATAGAGACAATCAAGTTCTGGAAAGGTGTCGAACCTGGTTGAATTGTTTGTGTTTGAGGGGGTACGAAAACCTTGATAGAGGTAGGGCAAGAAAGGATAGAAGGGGAGGCCAAATCTTGAACATTGGCCATGGCTGGGTTACTGGTCAAGGCAATGGCCTGAGTGACCATAGGTTGGGTAGTGGAGGCTGTTGATATCACTGCCACTTCAACCAAAGAAGTTGGCATCCCATAAATAGGGTTACCCAAAGGATCTCATGTTTGGCTTCTAGTGAGATAATGTTGGAGAGCCTTGATGTTATGGTCAAGGAATCTCTCAAAATCTTGATCCCCTTTAGGAACAATAAGAGGTTGATTAGGGGTAGGTTGGATAGGAGTATGCTCAGTGTCTAAAGTATACTCCATTAGATGACTTGGCATGAAGGGCGAAGGTGGGAGTGATTATTGACTCACATGGTCAACAAGGAATTTGGCTTGACTGCGTGTTAGGACCATCCAAGGCGAAAGGGGTTCAGGTTCCAAAAACTATGTTTTAGTTTCAAAAAACCAAAATTTATGTTAAATAGCAAGAAATTTGGGTTTTAAACTTGTTGTTGGGATTTTTTTTCTTAATTTATTTATTGACAGCAACCGATGTCAGTTGTTTAACTTATATCAGTTATAAAATGTTGTCGACGTTGGTCAGTTAACTGATGTCGATGAAGGTTTTATTGCCAATGTCGGTGGAGAAACTAATGTTGGTTTTTGAGTAATTTCTAGAAACACTGAAGATTGATAGTTTTTGGAAGAAGAAGATATTTTGAGTTGTTTTGGACTTTAGAATGGTATGACCTTACCAGCTTAAACACTCAGATAAAACTAGTAGAATAGATGATTAGGAAAGCATCCTCTAAAATGTTATATTCCTAGGAATGAGTTTTAAAGTCGTGGTGGCTTATGCCTTAAGAGTATGTGTTGGGAGTTGGGCTTGTAGAACAGTTCCTAAAGAGGAAGTCTTTGGCTGGTTTCATGTTGTGTTATAGTGCTCAAAGATATCTATGTTAGGGTCAGTACGTGGCCTGGTACTGGGGCTTACTCCCTTCACTTCACAAATCTAGAGCTAAGCTAGGCCACTTAGCTAGAATATACCTTCCCTATAGTTTATACTCTACCAAAGAACAGAGTGGGTCCTCCTCTTGGTGGTGAAATCCAAGTAGGATCACCGAGTGGGGTAAGGTATCCACTAGGTGATGAAATCCTAGATGGGCCTTGTCTCAAGTAAGTTTATGTGTTTGATTTGAAGTGATTGTGGTTTGGTTGTGTCACATTTGTGCACTACGATTCATTCATAATGCTTTAATTACTAAGTGGGCTAAATGTGCATCCAAGCAAGAATGAAATGCAATAGTTTTTAACCCAAATAGAAATATGTTATTCAAATGCAAAAAAATGGAGAAGAGGTAAAGAGTATGATTTTTTCACTACTCTATGATGCATGTAATAAGTAATAAGAAGAAAAAGAGATGTTCTTTATAGCAGAAAGTAAGAGAAGCTAAGTTTTTTATTTCTCAAGAAATAAAGGCAAAGAAGAGGGCATGTAAGAAGTGAATATTTTTCTAATGCATCTACATGCAAATTTGATTTTTAAAAGAATAATGAACCCAAGGAAAACTCCAAGGGTCCCATCAGGAGTGCCAAAATGCTTCTCTAGATTTTCACTAATTGTATTCAAATGAGGAAGAAACTAAGGTTAAGAGGTTATGGGTTTGATGTTACCTAGATTTAGTGCACATCGTATCCAAGCCTTGTGGGAGCTCCTCTTTGGCTATGGAAGAAACACTTGTTCCCTATAATCTGTGTATCTCAAAATTCTATAGAAGGCTGGCTAAAGATTTTGTCTAGTCTAGATAGGCTATTTAGATGGCTTTCTGGTTTGCTGGTTCAGAACACAATCACTGACATCGATGGGTCTGTTGAGGTCGATCAGGTAAATGGTGCTAACATCGGTTGGGTTGTCGATGTCAGTCAGGGTTGTTGGCCTTGGATGGCTTTTAGAGTATTTTTGGGCTAGATAGAGGGGTTTTGGAAGTTTAGAGGTTGGTGTAGGGTTGTGGGAAGGTGAATGAGGTCTGAGGAAGGGTATAGGTGGAGAGCTGGTGTGCAAAGGGGATGAGAACAAGGGGATGGCCTTTTAGCCCCTCCATGAAAGAAGTCAGGCCTCTTGATAGTATTTAGAAATATCAATGAAAACTAATTGACAATATAGTCTAAAACACTGAAATGAAAACCAAAGTACTTAGCTTTGTAGGGTGAAGAACCAGAGGTGTCAGAATAGTGATTCCCATTATGGTTGATGTGACTGGTGTTGTGAGCCAATGAAGCAAACATGGATTTATTCAATTCAATAGCTCGAGGTCCTCATACAATCTTTTAATCTAGTCTCTAGAATGATTTGTGCAAAGCTTCGGTAGCCAAGAGAATGATAGTTGAGTTCTGGTGCTTGAAATCTCAGAGTGTGCATGCGAATATGTGAAAAGGTGGGCTAGCTCAATGTTAGAGCTTGGCTTATGTAACCAACATCGGCAATTCCACTAGTGTCAACATAGAACTACCGATGTCAGCCATGGGTTGACCAGCGTCAACAGAGAGAGAATTGGTAAAAGGGCTATTTTTAGCTCTTTGCCCATTTCTTCACCCACCAAGTGCCTTTTCCATTGGAGAACAATCAAAACAAGGGCTTATGAGGCATGGGAGTTGGTTATGGAGTTAAGATGGAGTGAGAATAGGTCATGGGTAGTTAGGATTTGGAGGACCTAGTCTCAGGTTGACTCATAGGCTAAGAAATGGTCTTAGGGTGAGGTGTCTAGGTGAGGTGTCCAAGATGAGGTAATTAATTTAAAATAAGTAGTTTTTTAAATTAATAAGGTGTGCAAGTGTGGGTTAGGAGTGTTAACATTTAGAAGGGGACCAAGGGGGGTTGACATGATATTGGTGTCTACAAGGACCATTAGAATAGATGCTTGTGGGTTTCCATGATGTTATTTGGGCTGATTTATGTGCAGATACAATAATAAGAAAAGAGAATATGAATGTTAAATAAGATGTCTTTGATGTTTCCAATGATATATTTTTGGATATAAGTATAATTAACATCCCTTTTCCATTAATTTCAAAAGGGGATATTTACATAAAGGAGGAGAATTACATCAAGGGGGTGAATTATGTTCTTGATATATTCATAGATTGTCTCTTTGATTGCAAGGTTGCCATCAATGACAAAGGGGGAGATTATTGAATTAATTGTCATTGATGTCAAAGTAGATGATAGGAAATAAGAAAATCATATGTCAAAGTCTTGAAAAAATTATAAAGAATATTGAAAGGACAAAGGTCACTAATCACTATTAAAGGGAAGACTTTATCTAAACCAAGCCAGTACCTAAACAATTTAAAAAGAAATACTTTATAATGGGCTGACTTTATCTTAAAAATGTAGTGATGAAATGGAGTTAAATTCATTTGTATTAATGATGTATAACCATATTGGAGTGGTCATATCCCTTGGGAGAAATCACACCCTTTATAATCAGCATGAAGTAGTATAAAAGAGAGTTGAATGCGAGTTATAAAGTCTGTAGATAAAATGTAATATCAATTGAATATATGTAGATTTGAGAAGGTGAATATATGAATATTTGTGAAGGAGAGTATATACATATTTGTGAAGGAAAGTATTTGTATTTAAATATCAATCATGGATTGAATAAAAATAAGGAAAATAATAAATGAATAAGAAGAAGATTTTTATTAAGGAGATTGAATTGAGAATCATCCATTGAAGAAGCAACATTAAAAATGTGGAATATTATTTTAGTGGAGGTTGATGACTCCTATAAGAAGAGATTGGTGCCTCTTGTCAATTTGGTGTTTAGTGGTGGGGATTTATGTCTCCAGTAGGTTGGTCCCTAAAAATATTTATATAGTGGAGATTGGTGTCTCTAGTAGGTTGGTGTCTACAAATCTTTGTATAGTGGGGATTGGTGTCTCCAATAGGTTGGTGCCTACAAATTTTGTAAGAAAAATTTATATTGTGTTTCTATTCCCATAAAGTGTTTCCACATAAATCTAGTGTCAATATGTGTCATTTTTATGTGAATGCTTTGATTATGGATATTAAGATTCATTAATTAAAAGATAAGATTATACCGATTCACCCCCTCTCAGTATAAGCATATGTTTAACATTTTAGACTCAACAAAATTTAGAATTTAACCTAACCTCCTTAGGGTTAGATCTACTTCTTAGAGATATAAATATAAGTGCCCACACCATATACCAACAAGATTTTATGTGTAAGGTCATTCTGTAGGAATGCCTTCAAGAAGCCATTTAAATTAGTGTTATAATTCCCATTTTATGCCAAGGTTCACACCAAGCCAAGCCAAAGCAAATCAAAGCCACAAGTGACCATTGGAGAATTGATACGAACATGGAGAAGCATTGAAAAGAGTCACTAATGTCATATACTGAGCACAAACATCCTCATTCCAACAAGTGGACATCAATTTTGACAAAGGAGGTAAAATTATTCTGTTTTTATCTCTATTTTGTGATCTTGTTTGTTATGTTATACTCCCCCTATTTATTAGATAAGAGTGTTTAGTTCTAATGTATTATTATGCATGTATTTTTATTATCTTCACTAACAAGGAACTAATCAATAATTATGTGCTCTTCAACCTCCTAAAATACACTTTATATATTTAACATATCTTAATATTATAATTTAGAATATTCATTTATCTAAGTTTATAATTAATTGGCCTACTATAGATTAGTTTATCACTAATGTACTTGAGATATTTATATATTATTAACGCTATCTCCACATACCTTAAAAATTTAGGGTTAAACATTTGGTGAACCCAACCTCTATATCTTCCCATGAAACTCCTAGTGTGCTCTAGGGTTTTTATGATATATAAATTATTAAAATTTATTTCAAAAATTAGGTTTCTTACTAAATTGAAAGAATACATTAAAATAATGGATTTTTACCTAGAGTTCATGTGCCTCTTTTATCTATTTCTCATTTTAGTATTTAAAACATTTCAAATAGATAAAATGGAACCTTTTCCTCTTCCCAATCCTATGGAGGGTGATAACTACTTTCCCTCTAATTAAATCCATGTTATTACTCATTCACAATGTAAGGTGACCCTTCCTCAAACCCCTCCACCTACCACAATTATTATTGGTGGTGGGGGTATGATCAGGCAATCCATGATACCTACGGTTTGTGTTGGTCAAGCCCTTCTAGATCAACTTACCATCACTAATGTAGATCTCCAAAATCAAAACAAATATTTGAGCTCAAAGCTCACATCATTGTAAAATTAGCTTTCATATATACAAAATTTAAAATATGATAATAATATGCATGCATTTGTATCTTCTACCAATGTTCTTCCTAATAAAGGATCATTTTGTTTAACCCTAAATTGATATGAGTCGAAATAGTATATGGTTAAGAATATATAAATGAATAAGCATAAGGGTGATAAATAGATCTATAATAAGTCAATTAATTACAAACTCAAATAAACAATTTCTTGAATTTAAATACTAATATTTTCTAAAAATAATAAGTACAAATATTAATTGGTATAAAAATTAAATAAAAATAAGAGTACTTAGTTGGTTTACTATGCACAAGTCAATTTTATATGGAACATTCTAGAAATAAATTGGATCAGTGTCATGGATCAGTCATCAGACTCTAGAAATTTTCCCTTTATATCCTCAAATGTTTGTGTTGACCTTGGATGGTTGTTTTAAAATTTATATCTAACTTTGACATAGGTGTCTACTATTAAATACTCCTATATTTGAATGTAACCACCTGGGATATTCTAGATTCTATGTCACCTTTGCTCTAGTATGCTCAAATCTAGATCATGAATTGTCACTCCTTGTTAAATAGTTAAAACCTAGTTCTTCATCTTCATAATGATTGTGTAAAAAATGGCTTAGTGGGCTCATGGTGTTGAGCTAATCCTAAAGACACTCTATCAATATGTGTTGCCTACATAGTCACTACACCAAAGAGGACCTTAGATTAATGTAGTTCTCCCCTAACATGTTGGCTTGTGTGTGTAGAAGGGTGCAATATGTGGAAAATAAATACAATAATAACCTAACTTATAACTTGGAAAATATGAATCATGGGATACTCATTCATTATTTTAGACCTATAAATGTGATTTCCCTATGTCTAATATGGAAATAAGATAATAATGAAGGTTTTCTCACTTGGATGCTTGATTGAATTCTTTTGGTAAGTCATATTTTGATTTTTTAGGTCTGTGTTAGGTCAAAAATGAATGAGGATTGATCATGCATATATATCAATCCTTTATGGAAATGTATCACATTAAAAAACTTAGGTTAAACATAGGGATATGTTTTATTTCCAAATTTGATGACTTTATTGAACTTGAAACTTGTGTTAGTATAGGACCCTTGCATAAATATAGGTGTGTGATTGGGTTGCAAGTGTTTGGGAAGTATGAAAAATAGGCATAGGTCCCAAATTTTTAGAGATAAAATATAAACATGTTTAAAACCCACTGAGCATGATAGAAGGCCCGGGTCATTAGAATAACACTTGTCAGATTAAGAGATAATAAATTTGGCATAGAGAGATAGTTTATGTGAGCCTTTTAGTAGTGGGAAGGTCTAGAATCTAAAGGTACATACATGATATGTATTTTTTAAGTGTATAAGAGTGAGGTGATATATAATTTAGATATAGTGTCTACATTCCCCCTTTTAATCTAGTAATGAAATTGCTAGTTTAAAGGAAAAGAAATGCATACCTAGGTGTGTATAATACACATTGCCTTTATGTGAGTCCCACTTGAGTGAATACTAGTGAATGAACTATAACCAAGAGCATGCTAATGTAATTAGTGCATATAATTTGAAATCCAAAGCATTAAAATAATTGAAATATAAAAAGAAAGGTTTAGAAGTACACTTGTGTATCGATGTAACCACCTTGCCTTTTGGTAACTTATTTTGAAAATATGTATCATTATGAATCATTTAAATTGATATTAAGACAAATTTAAATATATAAGTGTGTGTGTGTGTATATATATATATATATATATATATATAGTTTAAAGTAAAAAATTACCCCCAATCTTGGATAAAAATTGTGTTATCACCCAATAATTGAGATTATTTTAACCATGTAACCCAAACATACTTATAACCTGGTGAGTGTGAGTTAATCCAAGTCAACCCACACTATAAATATGGTAATTTTGGATGATGTAATCAATTCCAACCTATAAAATTGGTAATATTAAGTGATTTCATCATCTCAACCATACCAAAAATGAACCAACTACTATAATATTTTATTTCAATAACAATCCCTAACAGTCTAACCTAGTGATCTAAAGTCCATAGAAGTATTTTAAGATATGAATCTGATTTTAATTTTGTAATTTAGGTGATCTTTTCATATCATATGCACCTTATATTTGTGTCATGATGAAACTTGTGTATAATAATTGTACCAAAGTATAAAATTCTACCATAGATGAGCATCTAAATCATATAACTATGCAATTTGGCCAAACTATAATTGTGTAAGTGTGGAGAAAATGTTTCCATATGAAACTTAGAGCTGGTGTAAGTGTGAAAACAATGTTTCCATAACATGCATATACTATAAATATTATTCCATAAACTATAACAAATGTGGAAAACATGTTTTCATAACATGCCCCCATTATATATTTGAATCTATGAAATGTGAAAAATGTGGAAACCATGTGTTTATGACATTCCCCCACTAATATTCCCCCCTTTTGAGGTGAGTTAAATCATAAGTATGTAGTTACTTTACCTCAAAAGGATAATATAACTGTGTAATATGTGTATGAACCATGTAATATATAGAAGAAACATGTCTAGATAGATATATCATTGAAGCACACAAAATGTGATCACATCATGTCATAGGATGCATGATATAGATTATGGAAACATATATATAGTAATACTACAAGACCAAAAAGAAGTAAAATGCACACATCAAAATATAATGGTCTAAGGAGACATCAAACAAGGGGTATGCTTAATGCTGCACAATCAAATGGACATGACTTAGTCAAATGTCCACAAAGAAAATAATGACATACTCAAATGTCCATACAACAAGTAATGACATATTAAAATTTAAAAGTAATCAAAAAAAGTGATGAGGGATGTAAAAAATGAATCATATTCAAATGTTCAACAAGCAAGATAAGACACTCAAGGAAGTGTATAAAGGAAAAGTGTAAGAAAGCAACATAAACATAACATACCAACCCCTAGATATACGTGTTAGCAAAAATATCTAGTAAATAACATATCAAGTACACTATGTAAGATATAAGTATGAATAAAGGCATGCATAAGTGCATAAGCTCAATCATGATAATGTAAAGTGATCATAGAACTATATATCTTGTGTGTATATCAAGATCAAATAATTAGATGTCCCCAATGTCTATATTACATGAGTATAAGGAAGGACCAAAATCCATATAGTAATAGATAATGTATTTGTTTCTGGTTGTATCACACTCAAATGATGTGTGAAACACATACACATATATATAAAAAGTACTGATATGCCGTGTACAAACATGGAACCAACAACATAAATGGCAATTAGCCAATAGAACATATAAAAACTAGAGATATTTTTTGTTTTTTGAAAAAAATTGGTGTTTTTAGAATATTTGAAAAGAGATAACTATCTTATGATTGCATCCAATGTATGGTCATGGGTATATCACCATTGATAACCTACTAAAATAAATTGGTGGTATTACCAAGGGGCATATATAAGTGTAATATCTATCACTATAGTATATGTAATGCTCTAAATATGTATAGTAGGACTCTATGGTCATTAAAAAAAATAAAAGGAATGGGGGTTCATAGAACCCATCATTGAGTGTTTTATGGTTTCTTTGAAGTAACAATAATAGGAACATGTTTAGTTTTTCTTAGAGTGTTTGACAAAACATATGCTATACAATGATCTCAAGAAGAGGATGAGAATATGTGAGGAGAGGTAAATGAATAACACCTCCTAAATGAGATGTGCCATATGTGTGCATAGTAGAATAAAAAAGTGCATCATGCTCTTTTGGTAAGTTTTTACTTTGTATCTTTGTTTTTCCCTTTACCTACATTTGGTTTCTCATTTTCTAATGGTGTATGCAATTGATAGGTATCGGTTCTTTTAGGTATGAATAGATTGCGTAGTAGCTTACCAAGCAGATCATAACATAGTTTGCTAGATTGTTCATCTAAATATTATTTATCATCTATATGAGAAGTGAATTTGACCTAATTTTAAGAAAGGCTTATAGTTTCCTCTTTTATAACCACATTTAGAACCTTAGATTTTTCAATTGTCTCTTACTTTTTGACTTCTTTCGTTACAAATATTAGTTTAAATATTTTTTGTGCCCATTGATATTTCTTTTGACATTACCTTTTGTATCTGTGTTTTATTCTTTGAATTGTTCTCATTTATAGGTTCTTATTATTTTACATTGAAAAAATGTATATTTGAATGATTTTCATTTATATTACAAATATATACTAAACCTTGATGGTCATTATAATCAGATGTGAAAATAACATGAGTGATACCTTGGGAATGTTTTCCCAATCTTTGACCATGATAACCAAATTTTTTCAAGTATTTATTTCCAAAACCATATTATTTGGAAAATGAAGTATCATTATTGAGGTAAATTTGTATCCTTCTCTTGAACTAATTTTTATTTTTGAAAATTTTTGTTCTTTAAGTTTGATATTTGCCACTATTTTTGCTCTAAATTTTTATTTGGTACACATATTTTTTGTTTTGGTACTTGTGCTTTAGGAGAATTACTTATAGTTTGAATGGGTTTTATGATTGATGTATCAATGATAGGATCCCCACTATATTTTAAACTATGTATTTTTTTCTTTAGTGTAAGACAACAATCTACATGATGCCCATGCATCCTACGATATGGATAATAATATTTGTATATATGTATAGGATCTATAATAGGTAGTTGGATCACTTTATTTTTTATCATATCTCTTAGGATTTCACTTGGATTATTAGTATTATTTTAGTCACATTTTGAAACACTTATTTTTTAATTCTATTTTGTTGTACCTTTTCATTCGGATGTGAAACTTTATTATGTACAACATTGTTATATGATGATGAAAATACATGATTAGAATTAGCATGTTTTGGACTTTGGGCATATGGAATCTGATTTTCAAATAATGTGATATTTAAATTGGAGTGTTGATTTTGATTTTGTAACTCTTATATTAAATTTATCAAAAGGATGATTTGATATTTTAGGGATATACAAGCACAAACCCTAGGTATGTCAAATTGAAAATACATATATATACCATCTAACTTACCCCTTGAAGGAGTGATAACATGAATATGGTTAGAGGGATGGTAAATATCAACCTCCTAAGGGTTAGGAGGAAGAAGTTCCTTTTTATCTATTTGAAATTTTATAAAAATTGATATGAGAATAAGAAAGAAGAGACATACACATGCTAACAGTATAACATGATACTATAAAGATATAGAAATTTTAGAATATTGGCTAAGTTTTTTCAAAATCTAAGATAGGTTTTTATTTAAAAATAATAATGAGATGAACCCAAGAAAATAGGGAAAAAAATTATAGTGTAGTAGGTCTAAATTTAATAAAAATAGTAAAATGCTAAATACACAAAAGTTGTAAAATATTTTGGAAAACAAAAAGAGGTTTTTGAGTATACCAACCTAAGTAGAAATACCTATGATAAATTTTAAAATGGAGTTATTTGGATGATGAAATGTACCAATAAAATATGATAAAATTTTGGGCATATGCGCATGAAACCCTTGTAACCAGATGAGTGTAAAACCCTAAGGTAACATTTGAGATCTAGAAATCCTTCGTAAGAATCTAAAAAACTAAAAGGTTAGAAACCCTAGACTAGGATAGGTTTGAAAAGAAAGACTAAAATGTTGGATTCACTAAATGTTTAACCCTTAATTTATATGGGTCAATATAGAATAAGTTTAATAATATAGAAATGAATAAGCACAAGGTTGATAAATAAATATATAGCAAGCCAATTAATTACAAACTCAAATAAATAATATCATGAATTTAAATATCAAGATATGATAAAAATATTAAGTACAACTATTTATTGATATAACAATGAAATTAAAATAAGAGTACTTAACTAGCTTATTGTACACATGCATATCTAATAAGGAACAAGTTAGGAATAGACTAGATTAGTGACCTAGATCAATCATCAATTTCTAGAAAATTTCTCTATAGCCTTAAAAACTTAAATCAAACTTAAATAGTAGTGTTGATGCTTTTATCTGACTTGGATGTAGGTGTCTAGTTCAAATAGCTATCAAAATATAGATGTGACCACTTGGGATATTTTGGGTCTTGTGTCAACTTCACTATGGTATTATTAGATCTAGATCATGAATTATAACTCATAAAATAAAAATAAAAAATTATTCATATTTATAGTGACTATGGTAAAAATGGGTTAGTGGGCTCATGGTATCAATCTATCCCAAAAGACCCCTTTATCAGTTGGTTATGTTTATATATCTACTACTCTGAAGAGGGCCTAAAATTGATTTAGTTCTCCCCTAATGTGTTGGATTATATATGTAAAAGGGTGAAATATGTAGAAATCAAGTATAATAGTGACTTAGCATGTAACTTATCAAATAGGACTCATGTACTTCTACTTCAATACTTTAGACCTATAGATGTGTTGTCCTTATGATTGATATGGAAATAGGAGAAAATAAGGAAGCTTTGCTGACTTTAATGCTTTTGGTAAGTTGCCTTTTGATTTATTTGGTTTGTGATATGTATAAAATGAATTAGGATTGATCATGTATATATATCAATCCTTTAAGAACATATCTTGCATTAATTCACTTAAGCCAATCATAGGGATACATTTTATTTGAATATTTGATGATTTTAAGGAATTTGACACTTGTGTTAGAACAAGATACTTGTGTTAATGTAAGCATCTGACTAGGATGAAAGTGTTTGGGAAGTTTAAAAATAGGCATAGGTCCCAAACTTGTAGAGATAAATTATAAGCATGTTTACACAATCTAAGCATGATAGAAGGCCTAGGTCATCAAAATAACATTGGTTATACTAAGAGATAAGCAATTTGGCATAAAGAGATAGTTTATGTGATCCTTTAGATAATAAAAAGGTTTAGAAGTTGAAGTTACATCCATGATATATATTTTCCAAGTGTATAATATTGAGGTGATATATAATTCATATTTAGTGTCTACACATTTCAAATCAAGAGTTAAATGAAAATTTATTTATAAAACTTGTTTTACATAAGATTAAAAAGGCTAATAGAAGTCCAAGTGAAATTCTTAGGTTACTACTTAGACACAAATTTATCACATTACCTCTTCTACAATCTCTAGGAAAAAAATAATAATAATAATTTCCAATATCATAGAATGCATGGGCATCACATAAATAATTATTTTTCTCTATAAAAGAAGATCCAACACATAGTTGATAGTGGTGATCCTACTATATATATATCTCAATTTTTCTCATAAAAATTCTAAAAAATACCAAAAAAGTAAATATTCCAAAAATATAAAAAATGAAATATTTAAATAAAATACAAAAACATTCAAATAAATTAAAAATATTTTACATTCCCATGTTTATTATCTCTTTGGAATTTATGTTTTTTGCTTTATGTTAGTATATAACATATCATTTCATTTATATATACACATGTTTCACACATCCTTGAGTATGATACATGTATACTTAAACACATGTCTCTCCTCTACTCACATCATATAGTTAATTTGGGGCATTTACTTATTTGATCATGATTGATATATGTTATATATCCTTTATGATCATTTTTACTTTATCATCTTTTAGATTATATACTAATGCTTACACATGCCTATATCAATTCTCACATTTTTTCATAGTGTACTTGATATTCTATGTTACACAACATTGTTTGATAATGCTTATGTAGGGAAAAGTATGATATGATTATGATGGTTGATTAGTCTTTATTTATTTTTCACTTCTTTAAGTGTATTCCATTATTTAATATTGTATTTATTTTGTAACATTTGAATATATTCCTTGATTTTTGGCCCTATGCCATTTTATGTTGGTTGGACATTTGAATATGTCATTATATGTTGATTAGACATTTCAATATGTCATTACTTTCAATTGTGTGACATTTGAACATGCCAACTGTATGAGGCCTCTTTGGACTAATATTTTTCATTACATTGAGTGTTCTTGTGTGTGCGATTTATTATTTTTTGAGATTGTATTGTTAATCTCTATACAATTCCATGATCTCTATCATGCATTTTAAATACTTTATGTGATCACATACTGTGAGTTTTAAACATGTTATCCCTATATGCTACATGATTCATACACATATAACCACCTTAATATTTTGAGCTAAGGTACCTAATAATTTATATATCCCTCAACTCAAAATGGAGGAAATATTAGTGGGTTATGTCATATAATTATGACCTCCACATTTTTTATAGTTTATAGATTTCAGTGGGGGCATGTCATAAATGCATGACCTCTACACTTACACATTTATCATTTTATATATTTCAATAAGGTAATGTCATAAAACCATGAACTCAACACTTATAAACATACTCAATATCTCCATATTTTACTGGGGGCATGTAATAAAGGCATGACCTCTACACTTGCACAATCTCCAGTTCAGTTTCATGATTTAGATATACAATTGGGTCAGAATCTTATACAGTGCATTAATTTTGCATAGATTTGAAATATAATTTTTCTAATTTATGACATGTACTAAAACTCAGACATATTATAGGTGCATATTCCATGATATTACACCAAAAATTAAAAATTTACCACTTATAATTTTCATCATAGCACACCAATTAAACTAAGATGTCGAACATTTTTTGCTATAATAGTTTGTTAAATATATAGGTTGAAGTGATTAAATCATCCAAACTCACTATATTTATAAATTTAAGTGATTAAATCATCAAATATCACCATATTTATAGGATAAGTTGATTAAATCACTCATGCTCACCAAATTATATATTCATACTTGAGTTGTGTGATTGAGATATAATGATCTCAATGGTTGTGTCACAACTCATTATTACATTAGATTTATGAAATAATACCTTCCAATATCCCTCTTAAAATATCCAAGGTTTAGGTCTAAATATCTTTCATCTCTAATGCTTCATAAGGAAGCATCTTTACCAAGTCAAAGAATCAAGAGGAAACAAGGTTTTATTGACACACATGTGTACTCCTTCCTTTCTCTCTTTATTTTAAATCATTTTAATAATTTCATATTTTAGATTATATGCATTGATTCATACTATAACATAATCTTAGTTATAGGTCATACACTAACAAAGCACTCAAAGTGGCCTTAAGCAGAGGTAAAGTGTGTTATACACATCCAGGTACACATTATTTTTTTTAAACTAGTAATTCATCCTTATTTATTACTAGAAATTAGAAAATATAGATACTAAAACTAAATATTTATAGCATCTCATTCTTGTACATTTGAAAAATATAAATCAAAGATCTACCCTTCAATTCTAGTCCTCCCTACTACCAAAAGGTTCACATTCATCATTTCATTATGCCTAAATGCTTATCTCTTAGTCTGATCCATATCATTCTAATGACCTATGTCTCCTACATTTCACATAACTATTAAAACTTGATAACCATCTTTCACTTTCATTTTCAAATACATAACTATTTTATAGATCTCTAGACACTACTGGCAATATAAGAACACTACCACTAATAGTAGTTTCTATATCCTTATCTAGTGTCTAGTTATCAAAAGTCATCCAAATTAAAAATGTTTCAAAACTTATGGGTCAACCTATTTTTCTTATTGAATCTTACTGTGATATATTTTCAAAAGGTGTGGTATAAATACAAGTCTAAGTCTTCTTATTATTAATCTATAAAATACTAAGTAAATACCTACTAATGCTCAATCAATCAACTATACAACCAAGATATTCTAACATATTCATTCCAATTTTTATATCAAACACATGAACAATCATATTATAAGTATAAATCATTCAAAGTGCATCTTGTGATAAATATTTATCACATTACAAGCTAAATCACTACATGCACATTCATATAGTATATTACACCCTTGTGCATACACATTCCCACACATAGGGGAGAATTACATTAGTGTGAGGCCCTCATTATAACATTGGCTATGTAGGTAGTACCCATTAATAGAGGGTTATTTCGGGTAAGATGGATATCATGATCCCACTAACCCATTTTATAAAAAAATTATTCTAAGGGTAAAGAAGGGTGAAGATAGAAGGTTTGATCAATTGGAAAAACATGATAACCTATATCCTAGATCTAAGCACACTAGTAGAAAGATGATAGAAAAACCAAAAAAATGAAGTTGATCTCATAAATATCTAGTCATTATTATATGCTAGACATCTATGACATAATCAAATACTAGTGTTGATATTAGTGTCCAAATTTGATGATAATGTTTATGGCTAAAGAAGTATAATTTATATAATTAGTTGACTGATCCAATATATTGATCTTCCATACTTTTCACCTATTTTTAGTGTAGATCTACCTGTGCATAGTAAAATAAACTAAGTATCATTTTTTTTTAGCATTACAATAAATTAATAATATTTAAAATTTAATATTTTCTATATTTATCATGTCTCAATATTATAATTTAGAATATTTGTTTATGCAATTTTGTAATTAATTGGTCTACTATAGATTAGTTTATCACCCTTGTGATTGAGTTATTTTTTATATTATTTGTAGACATGTAAATTTAACCACCAATGGTTTCATATCTAACTTTAGATCAATTCTTGTCAATCATTGAATACCTAGTCCAAGAACTTCTATTAGTCTCGAATTTGGCTTTATAACTTTGCATTAAATCAATTGGGCCTCTTAAATCAATTAAACAAGGCAAATACACACATTAAATTAATCAAATTCAAACAAATGACCAAATACCTAAAAAGAATTAATTAACTTACATACCCTAATCAAAATCAATTAGAAAGTTAAATTAATTTCAAATCTTAATTGAGTTCACCCATGAGATAATAAATCAATTAAATAAATTACTAAAAATGAAACTCAAGAGCATCTTAAAACATTATAGAACACACTTATTACCATTGTGAGTTATCACTTTTAGAAAATATCTAAAAGAATATTCTAGAAATATGAAAAATTTAGCCAAAGTTAATAAACTCAACTATAGTCAGATTTAACCCATTCTAAGGGATTTGAAAACCTATAAAATCAAGTCTAGAGATCTTCATTTGGGGAGCTAAATCAAAGTAGAGTTATAATGCAAGAATAGAATCATGAATCTAAAAGCTTAGTGTTATAATGATGAAATTGAGCCAAGCCATATCAATCAAGCTAAGCATTCAACAATGGTGCATAGAGGAGATGTTAGCAATATGTCATTAATGAAAACTTCTTATAAATAAATTGAGCAAGCCAATCAATAAATAATTTGGATATCTTAATGAAAGTAAAGATTGTTGTTCTTTGAATTTTAGCTAGGTTTTTAATTGTTATTTGTTCATTAAGTTACCCCTAAGATCTAGACTTAGAGATGTCAGTATGTTAGTGTATTGATTTTATGGTTAGATAAATATATTAATATTTGATATAACCTCTTATCTTTTTAAAATTCTTTGATCATAAATGGCCTACCTGTTGGGACTATCTTCATAAGTACGCAACTCACAAATTTATTTGTATTCATAGTTTTAATCCTTTTTTATTGTTTTTACTTGTTAGAGTAAAAATATCCCATAAATAATTAATACCTTTTTACTTAATTAATATTTTTTTTCTATTTTTTTAAAAAATTATATATAAATATGTTATAGATATTATATGAAAATTTCAAAAACAATCTCTTTATATTTTAGAAGTTATAACTCTTTTAGTGACTGTCACTTTCTATTTTTTATTTTTCTACTAAAAATGGTTATTACAGAGCTAATATATTCTTTTATTCATTGTTTTTACCTTATTTTTTTTAGAGAGGTGACACATATACCTATAAATAACTTCCAAATTTTTTGTGATAAATTCATATATATTTTAAATGTTATGGATAAATTACTGACTATAGGTTTTTATGATTTTTGTGTTAGATTTTCTTATTTTTAACCTTCTAACTTGTTATTTGCATGTTTCATAGGTTTATTTTATTTAATAAATTTTTTTTGGATATTTTTTTAAACCTTTGCCTAACATAATTTGTTTATTTTTTTGGGGTTTTGCCTTCAAATCGATAGATTTTTTCCTTCAAAGTTGCTTGTCTCATTTGATAAATAAGCTTCAAGGCTAAACAAAGTTCTGACATTTTCTTTATAGGATCTATTTGGAGAAAATCATTTCAATATAAATTAGTATTTTTAAACTTCATTTGGATGTATAAAACTAACTAGGAATCCTTCATTTTGGTGTTTAAAAAAAATTAGGGTGTTTTATTTGTTAAGTTTTTGTGATTTCTTTCAAAGTTCACAACTTAAAGCTAAGGGGCTAAAACAACAACACCACACATTTCATTTAGTGATATAAAATTGAATACACTTCAAAGTTTTTGTAAGTTGTTTTCATTATTTGTTTACTCTAATATTTTTTTGAGTAAATAGGGAGTTGTGTCTATATGCTCTCCCATCTATCCTCTTTAAGGAACTTTTGGGATCAAAAATGTCAATTTCTTTTTGGGTGGTTTGTAATTATTTCTACTTTCACTTCTTAAAGATAAGGGGCTACTAATGAATCTAATCAAACACTTTCAATTTAGTGTAATGAAATTAACTTCAATTTAATTATTTGTAAACTTGTTTGTTTATTATGTGTTTTAATGAAAAGAAACGTGCACTTATGCTCTCCCATCCATCCCCTTTAAGGAAATTTTGGGATCAAAATTGCCATCTCATCACACACTGAACCTAGTCCAAGGCATGAAAAGAATGTCATTTAATCCCTCCCCAAAAAAAATGCAATAGTATTGGGTGATCTTGATGTGACCATAAAGTCTTTCTATTGTGTCATTTATTTCATTGCATCTTGGCTTGTGAGGGGGACTTCATTACCTCCCTCAAGTTCTATAGGGAAGCTTTGACCCAGGGTTTCATCTCCCAATATTGACATCATCACCTCCACTAAGATCAGAGGTTTGAGTGGTTAAACCAACTTTTAGTGTTAGGGTTAAGCACTAGGATGTATTTGTACATTGGACATTGTACTACATTGAGCAAGTGATGGATATAGTGGTTGAAAAAATGGAAAGACCTATTTTCAACAAGCTAAGTACCACTAACACCCAACTAAAGTGTGATTCTTTTGCATCATTTAGTGTTAAAGTCATTATACAATTGATCCATCTAAAATGTTCACAAAATAATTAGTTTAGTCAACCTCATATTGCCATACCCTTGTTAAGATTTGGATAATTATACATAGTGTATTTTGGTCATTTTTACTTGGTGTGTTAGACTAAAAACTTGTATTATTCAAACCATGTCATTTAATGAGTCATGAGTCCACATCACTCCCTTGTTTGAGGAGGCATTATGTCATCTATATGACACTTTTATTTAACTTATAAAACATTCCATTTTTTTTTCAAAATATTAGAATTAACACTTGATTAAGGAGGGCACCATTATGATGCCTACATCATTTCAAAATATTGTTCCTTTGAAGTCTTGAAACATAAATCATTTGTCACATCATCTTTCAGGAGTGTGAATGCCATTAGGCTACCTATTTTGTTTCAAAATACTTATCATGTTTCATCTTACATCTTCATTATCATTTGTTTACAACTAATCACTTGAGCCTTATTGAATATTGGATTAGCATGGTCATGATGTTCAATTCCTTCTAGATATTTGTCATCAAATTCATAGTTTATCCTTAGTTGAGTCCTTGATTAACTATTACAATTTCAAATTCAAAGATTGGTTGATTTTTATTTAGACCTTAATTCATGGGGTTGATACCTAGATCTTCCTCTTTCGGATTATGTAACTTGGGTTAATTCATCACTCAAATTTAGAAAATTATATAATTTTGTGCTTTGATTTTGATCAAATTAGTTTATCTTCAAACATCTCTTATTTATTATCTTAAACTAATCAGATCATGTTTTATGCCTAGATTCATGTAACCTGTCTATGTTAAACTATTCCATGTTTGTTAGATTAATCAATCATCCTTTTTAAGTCAATATTTTACCACCATTTGGCCTTTAGTGCTCGCATATCCTATTTGAGCCTAGCTTTTGACTTTGAATTTAGATAAAAGACCTAATTACTTTTTCCTTTAGTAGCTTAGACCTACTTAGAACATGTTTCAACATTAGAATTTGGTAGTTTGATTCTTAAGTCATTTTATATGACCTTTGCATGTATTAGACACTTACCATTTGTCATTTGATGATACACTATTTTTCATCAAGTCTTTGTATAGACTTTTTGGAGATCTAGCTCCACCTTTGACCAAGCTAGATCATGTTTGAACCCTTTGTCTTTCTAAAAGGAATAGCTTTTCTAGAGTTTATAGAACTGTAATCCCTTCTCTTGTTGTAAAATATTTGTCATTTAATTTGAACATGGATCACTATATATGTAGTGGAACTATTTACAATTCTAGATACAAAAATCCTTTCACACAAGGAGACTTTGTGGAAAACCCTACTAAAGATAATGTCATTTGGGAAATAGATTCTTATCCACCCCAAAACATTCAACTAGGGGGATACAGTCAAGATCTATTGGCCAACTATTTGGTTAGTACACCTCCATATATAGAGTAAGATCAAGAGATAATGGCCCAATACTTATCTAGCATACCATAGGTTAAAAAAATTACTCAACAAAAACCTTATCACATCATAATGCTATCAATGTATGATCCAAATATAATTTCAAAGCTAGGGTATGAAAACTTATAAAATCTAAAAGGAGATCCTTCCAACATGTTTTATAATCAGACTCACAAACAATTCTCTTCTATTAATCCTAATGTCATTATACCAATACCTTATCAAAACCCCCATGTGATTATCCAACAAAGAGGTCCCATGGATGACCACTTTGATCAAATGCATCAAACATACTAGA
Organism: Torreya grandis; assembly: GCA_037957365.1. Classification (NCBI taxonomy): domain Eukaryota; kingdom Viridiplantae; phylum Streptophyta; class Pinopsida; order Cupressales; family Taxaceae; genus Torreya; species Torreya grandis. The sequence continues at coordinate 5,052,910 of JARHVA010000419.1, forward strand.
CATATCTCAATTTAGCATGTAACTTCACTAATATGGCCTTGTCAAAAGCACCTCTTATTAATCTAGCTCCTTAAACAAAAGTTTTAAAAAAATTAATAGGTCAAGAAAATTAGGGTTTAAACCCATATACATAAAATACTTCAGTATAAAACCATGTTTAATACACCAATTATAGAGGAAATATCTTCATTTTCTATGCACGATACAAAGCAAAACATATGGGATAATGTGCAAGCAACATATTATTTAAATTGAAGTGGTGTTGGCACACAAACAATAAATCAACAACAAAACATTTTTTAGCTAGCACCATTGGTGGTTTTTAAAATTAGGGAGTATGAGATTCTACATCCCAACTACAACTAACTACTTCTAATCTTCAACTAACCATTTCTTCAAGCACACAACCAATAGGATTATGTATCCAGCCAATAAGTAGTGTCATACCAAAACAAAACATGTCAAATCCCACTCCTCTCCAAAATGTGACAAATAGTATTCTAAAACAATACACATAATCAAGTATCCCAATGCAATAGAGACTGAACACATTTCCACTTCAATAAGGGGTAACCAATGTTCCACCTCACCAGGTAGCAGTGAAGATCCTCTTCCTTTGCAAGCTAATTTACCAATCCAAAATCAAATGATGTCTAATTAATAACATATTCATATTGGTCAGTGATAGGTACCAAATATCCAACATGCATCCAATTATCAATCGATATTTGCACAATAAATAAGTTCCAATATTCCTCAAGTACCTTCTAGGTAGCAATTACCTTGTGTGTAGAATGTACCACAGGTTCAGAGATAGGCTCTTGGCTCATAAGTTCTCACTCAAAAAAAAGGTTTGAATAGTCAAAAACAAGTCCCTATTCAACCATAATAGGCATAGTATGGTTATATCCCTCCATTCCATCCCCAATATCCCAAAAATCAATCATACATATCTAACCCCAACCAAAATGTCACACTACCATAGGTACACTTTCAATAATTACACCCTAATTTATGCATGCACATTCCTAGACCATTCCCTAGCCAATTTAACCTACTCTATTAAATCCCTCCATCATATCCTAGTCTAAGTCATCCACTTGCGAATCCTCAACCATCAACCCAAGCCAATATTCTAATAAGTTTTCTTGAGCAATAATTACAACAAATGAAGAATATAATTTCTACCATCCAAGCTAGGAAATAGGTTAAAATTTTTATATTGCATGACGTGTGTTCATATCCTTTTAACATTGAGTAATTTTTATATTTCATTCCCTCTAGGATATGAGCTACCCAATTTTGACAAATAAAAGGGGAAAGGAGATCCCAAAACACATCTAACAGATTTCTTTATTGCATGTCAGCTAGTGGCATATAGTGACATCCATCTATTTTTGTTGTTTTTAAGGAGTTTAGTTGGATAGGCCTTGGAATGGTTTTTGAAACTACCAAAGAACTTAGTTTCTAGCTTCGATGACGTATCAAATAAGTTTTTGCAACACTTATCATATAATTTTGAGCATGATATTTCATTGGTTGACTTAACACAAGCAAAGAAAAAACTAGGTGAAAGCTTCACGAGTTATCTACAATGATGGAGAGCTCTTTCCAACCACTTTACCCATAGTTTACCAGATAAAAAACTAACAACTATGTTTACCAAAAATCTACATAGTGAAATATCCTACTATCTAGAGTTACAATGTGTGCATACATCTAAATAGATCATCGATATAGGTTTAGTGATAAAAATATCCCTTATTAACAAAGGGATCGTAAAACTAAACTTAACCAATCAGAACAATGGCCAAAACTAAAATTAAAACAATAATCAACATCAAAATCCAAACCAAGTGTAATCATTGCAATCAACATATGCCAATAACAATGATAGGACAAAATAATTTAGCTGTAATAAGAATGTTATTGAAAATGGAGTAACAAAGTCACATCATGTCTAAATGGTGAAAACTCTATCTCCTACCCAACAACCTCTTTAATAGCCACAACATGCACAACAAGCACAACCTAAGCCAACACAGCAAATGCAATAATTGTAATAGCCTTTGACTTTGAAAAACCCACCTCCTCTAAGGAGAAACCCACCTACTCATTGTCCTTTTACAAACCTTGAAGAAACCATTGAAGTAGTCTTTTGAAAACTCATAATAGTTAACCTAATAAGATGCCCCATTCTAAAAGATCAATATCATGAGGGTAAAGACATGCTAGACAAGTACAAGCCAGAACAATTCTATGAGTTTCATAAGGTTAAAGGCCATAATTTGTAACACTATGTGCAAATCAAACATGTCATCCAAAATATTTTGGATAATGGAGAGATCACATTAGATAATGGAGGTTCCACATCCAATAAAAACCTTGGCATCAAAATCCATTTCCTGAACATAACAATCAACTGATGCAACAATAACTTCAACAATGAAGGCCGAATCAACAAAATTAGTAGCATAACCAACAAAGCCAAAATAATGGATAAACCAAGGCAAGAATAGTGGCCACAACCAACAAACCTACCATGCCATTACACATGAATATAACTTAGTTATAGGTCATAACTCAAGAGGTAGAATTAATACCATTTCCATCAATCCTAAACTAAATTTCACCCAAACAAGACCATTACTAGTCATACCAAACCAATCCAATCATTCTGGTAACCCTTCTTTGACCTAAGACCACACACATGTGAACCATAAAGTAGGGATTCCCATGTTAGGACCTTATAATGATAACTCATCATTCACCCATGACCACACTCAATTGCATTGATGACTGAGGCTTATCTTATTTGGCCCCCCTCCACCATCATCGGTTAGCAACAATGGTCCTATATCAATCCTGATTGTGAAATCACAACTCAGTGGTCTAAAATTACCATACTAGGCCTAGAAACACCTAGCACTTCACCCATCATCCAACTAACTTTTTGGCCTTAGAATAAGCCATTTAACATTATTTAAAAAAAGACATTTGATATAGTAGAACAATTACAAAAAATTTTAGCATAAATATCCATTTTAGATTTGTTGTGCACGTCAACAATCCACAAGCAAATCTTGAATGCATACCTTAGCCAATCCACTATTCTGAATGCCATATCCCATGACCAATTTCAATATTTGGTTGGACACCTAAATATAACCCAACAAGTCATAGTTAGCCAAAGTGATATGTCACCTCTTGGCCCACTGCATAATAATCCATTATACATTGAAGTATATATAATGCAACACAAAGTGAAACATTTCCTTATAGATAACGGATCAAGTATAAACATAGTGTCTCTCAAACTCATCAAGATTATTGGGTATGCAATGATAGATCTCCAAGCAAAAATAATCACCATCAAAGCATAGGAAAGTCAAGAGCATGAATCACAAGGTACCATTAGCTTACCAATTATCATTGGGCCCTTGACTCATTATACCTTTTTTCATGTGTTAGATCTTGATTTGTCATACAATGTTCTTTTGGGTAGGCATTGGTTACATGATATCCATGCAATCCCATCAACATTACACCAATGTATTAATTTCTCCCATTTAGGGATGGAGGTTAACATTCTAAGATATTTACATCTATATGAGCATTTTAAACATCTATAGGCCAATTTATAAAGTGAAAACTATCATTTTGACATGAATTCATCTAATAAATAGGATAAGGGGAAGCCAATACTCCTCAAATTACCAAAATACAACTGCATTGACCTTAATACCCTTGATTCATTCAATCACATGCCACCTCCTAAAGTAGCCAATCATTTTACCATCTCAGTTAATGGCCCAGGAGAGTACTTGAATCATGATACATTTCATATCACAAAGCTTCCTCATAACTCAAAATCCTTTAGAAGACCTAATTCTATGCCACACATACAGTGGCAAAGAAAATGGAAATGCCACTTTTATAATTTAGGACTAGTCATTTTCATACCATCTTCTAGCCTAAAACAAGATCCTCTCAAAGTACATGAGTCATGGTTATATAATGATAATTTGGACAATTGTTACAAGAACCCCAATCGTATCATGGAAAATCAAGATTATGAAGGAAGGAGCCTTAGGCTAAATATATAGGGAATGTTGGAACCTATTTCTATGACCAACTATGAAAGACAATATGGACTTGGAGAAAACTACCTAGAGGTGACCCCATATACCTTACTCATGTTCTATCACTATTGACTACTGATGAGGATGTCGACAATGAAGTATAGTCTGATCATAGCTTATCTAATGACTTAGCCTAAACCAACCTATTTGATAATCACACCATTTTCACCCTTCACCTAATCACTCATAACAATCCCCTACTATTATATTATCCCCAACTAATAGATTGGCACCAGTAAGAGACACACATATTAATTGATGAGTTTTAAAATGATGAAGCATTTTGTGATTTTCTAGACCTTAGGGACAATGTTCCATTGAGAGATCATAAATTAGGATTCTCAATCAAATTGGATCCTCAAGCCTATTTTGGAGAATGGTTGAACACCTTTAACCAAAATCAAATAAATAAAACATTGAGGTCTCAAAGCGAAAACCTATTTGAGGCACTTTTTGACCAAAGAAATAGTAAATATAAAGGCCAATCTAGTAGTGAAAACTTATTTTAGGTGCCACTAGATAGGGGTGTTCAACCTTCTTTATGTATAGACCAAGAGACCACCAATGATGAACTTGTCTACGGGTCCAAATTTAGTATTGAAGAGCATCAAAATTTTGAGCAAATCATGTAAGAAACTAACAATGATGAAGTTCACTATAGATCTGAGCTTAGCCCTAAAGAGTAATAATATTTTGATCAAATCATTAAAAAGGATGATAATAATGCACATGATAATGGGTCTAAATTCTATCTTGAAAGGTAGGAAGCCTTGGATCAAGTCATACAATAATTTCTAACTATCTTTGTCATATGGCCTAATCTCCCATTAAGATATTATGATTCCTCATGTCTTAGAGAGCTTGTCGAAGAACTAGTCCTAATAGAGGACTCTAATATCACCAATTAGTTCAAGTCATTACCACCTATCCTTGATGATGGCTCAACTCTTCTAGTCAAAGATATAATAGATGTTAACATCAAGTCCCCAAATGACCCAAAGTGGATCAATCTAGGTGCATCCCTTACTGAAAAGGAACGTGAAGTCTTCACAACCCTAATGAGAGAGTTTGTAGATATATTTGCTTGGGCATAATTTTGACATGCCTGATTTAGACCCCACCTTGGTTCTACACCACCTTATGTTCAATCTTGATTCTAAATTAGTCAAACAAAAGTTGCATAAGATATATCCTTGTATTGTTATATTAGTGAAGAAAGAGTTGGAGAAACTCTTAGAAGTAGGATGTATTAGACCAATTGACTACTCTGAAAGGATTTATAATGTAGTACCTATCAGTAAGAAAGTAGAGGGAATTAGAATCTATACTAATTTTCATGACATTAACAAAGCATGCCCTAAGGATGAATTTCCATTGCCTAACATTGACATGATAGTTGACTCCATAGCAAGTTATGAAATGCTTTCACTAATGGATGGCTTCTAAAGTTATAATCAAATCAAAATAACACTAAAAACTAGAAAAAATAACATTCACCATTCTGTGGGGAAAATTCTATTATCAGATCATGTTTTATATCCTTAATAATGTAGGGGCCACTTATCAAAGAGCTATGAAAGTCATATTTCATGATATGATGTATGACATTGTTGAAGACTATGTCAATGATATACTAGGCAAATCCAAAACTAGGGTTGACCATCTAACAACATTAAGGAGGATATTTGAGTGACTGCAAGAATACAAAGTTAGGCTCAACCCTAAAAAGTGTGTGTTTAGAGTTACATCAAGAAAATTATTCAGCTTCATCATGTCTCATAAGGGCATTGAAGTCAATCCAAATAAATTAAGAACCATAACATAGATGTTATCATTGACCAATCTAAAGTAACTCCATAGTTTGTAGGGTAAGATCTAATCCATCTGATGCTTCATATCTCAATTATTGGATAAGTTCCATCCATTTACACATACTAAAGAAAGCTGTCACATTTCATTAGGATAATGATTATCAAAAGGCATTGCAGTAGCTGAAGGACTATCTCATGAATCCCCTAGTTCTATTGCCTTTGACACTAGGGAAACCATTCTTATTATATCGTTTTACTACTAATAATTCTCTGGGGACACTTATAGCTCAGCACAATGACAAGGTAAAATAAAACATAGTGTACTATCTAATCCCTACATTGGTTACATATAAGCACAACTAGACACCCATCAAAAAAGCTTATCTCACTATGGTGTTTATAGCTCATAAACTACGTCACTATGTGTTGAATAATAAGACCATGGTTATTCCCAAAGTAGATCCGATTAAGTATATATTATCAAAAACAACTTTGTAAGGTCATATGGTTGAATGGATCATGTTGCTCAGTGAGTTTGAGATATAGTATGTAGATTAGAAAATAATTAATGGGCAAGTTCTTACATATCAGCTTGCTGAAGCACCTCTTAAAGACACAAAGCCATTAACATTCTAATTTCTTGATGAATCCATCATGACCATAATTGAAACATCTATTAAGTATAATCCTTGGAAGCTATATTTTGATAGATCATTCACTACACATGGATCAAGGGTAGGCCTTTTATTCATAATGCCTTAAGGGAATTTAATCCCCAAGTCATTTAGAATCAACTTTCCTTGTACCAATAACATGGTTGAATATGAAGCACTCATCATAGGGATTTGATAGGTAGTACAATGGAACATATGTCACCTAATAGTTTATGGTGATTCTTAGTTAATCATTAATTAGGTTATAAACCACTCCCAAACTAAAGATGATAAGATGGTTCTATACAAGGCAATGGTAGACACTCTCAAGCACTAGATTGCTGACATTCAATTTGAGCATATACCAATATCATGAAAAAAAATTAGATGTCATGGCTAACATTGGATCATTGATTTATCATGTAGACATAGCTAGTGAGTATCAATTTCTTATATAAAATCTAACAACACCAACACATGAACCTTTAACTATTACAATGATATGTGATATTGTTAGTCCCAACTCTAATTGGTACTCAAACCTATATGCCTATTTACATGATCAAATCCTCCCACCATACTTATCCTGTAAACAAACCAAAGCTTTCATCCATAATTCCCAATGTTACACCCTAATTTGACTAGCCTTATACCACCATAGTTTTGATAGAACTTTGCTCATTATTTACCTTTAGTATTAGAATATATACTAGCATTATGAGAAGTTCATGAAGGAGTATGTGGAACCCACACCAGTAGGGAAGTCCTATCCAAAAAGCTCTTGTGTACTAGTTACTTTTGGTTGACAATGGATGTAGATGCAGTTGCATATGTTAAGAAATGTGACAAGTGTCAATGACATGATAATTTGATTCATGTACCCACCTAGACCTAAAACCCAATGTTGACACCATAGCCATTTTCTATATGGAGCCTTGACCTCATTGGGAAGATAAACCCCACCTCATCAAATGACCATAAACACATTCTCAATGCCATTAAATATTTCACTAAGTGGGTCAAAGCTATACCCCTCACTTATGTGATTGGAGAGAAAATTTCCAAATTCATATTTAACCATCTCATCTGCCAGTATGATATCCTTTCCAACATTATATCTAATAATAGAGGATCATTTAAGAAAAAGGATGTTGAAAAGCTATGTGTTGAATACAAGATCACACAACACTTTTTAATGATGTATTACCCTCAAGGCAATAGCCAGGTTGAAGCATCAAATAAAACCATTATTAACATTCAAAAAAATATTGTCAATGATGTCGATCATGATTGGTACCTTTAGATATTATATACCCTTTGGGTATACCATACTAATCATCACACACCGATAGGAGCCATTCCATACTCACTTGTTTCTAGCACTGAAGCCATACTTACCATTGAGGCTGATTTACCTTCATTATACATATCTTTCAAGCATGTTCTCAATGATAATGACTATTGAGAAACTCACCTACAAGAGCTAAATTTACTTTTTGACAAGTGTATGGATGTTGTGAACAATCTGTAGGCTTATCAGAATCAAATTTAGGGTTAATACAATCAATGTATCAAATATAGAACATTTGAACTTGGTGATCTTATCCTAAAAGAGAACCAAAAGAATACCAAAACTAAAAATAAACATAAAGGAAAGTTCAAACCCAACTGGGTGGGTCCTTTCATCATCATTATAGACTATGGCACTAGAGCATATAGGCTTACCAAACTAGATGATAATGAACTTGATGTGCCGATGAACATTATTCACCTCAAGTGGTATTATGATTGAGTAACTTGATGTATCATTTATAAGGACCATTTCAAGTTGTAACATATTATCAATATTATTATTTATACCATTATCAAACTATTTATTCTACCATCCTCTCATTTTGACATTCCAGCCAGATCATCCAACCATTCCATTCCTACTCAACCAAAAATGTTTTGAATCATATCAACTTGGCCCATTTGACCTTGGTTCATCCATTGGTTTCACATTTTCAGCATATAAAATTAGACCAGTTTCAATAGTTTTTTTCAAGCATTTCAGTCAAAGGTAGTATTTTGGAGTAGTATGATAGAAGTTTTGCATGTTGTATCATTTTTTTCTTATTCCCTTCTTATCTAGTTTGTTTATGTGAGCTTGATTATATTGCCTACTAGTAAAAATTAGTGTTCACCAGTCTTGATGCTAATTATATCACCTACTAAGGAAAATTGGAATCATTGATCTATTAGTTATATCCTAGTTATAACTGCCTATGGGAAAAATAGGGGAACATTTGTTTATTGTGCTTTGACATATCACCTAGCCATTCCTATGTCATGTTATTCCATCATACTAATTATGCCTATTTTATTTGAATTGGTTGCTACACTAGTCAGATTCATCCATTGTGAGGTGAAATACTATGAACTAAAACCATTTTGGGACTATGTGGGTCATGTTTGATTCATGTTGAGGTTAGATCAATCCCCCTTTAGCCATGATCTCACCATTTTACAAGCAACTTCATTAACACTCTCACCATTTTGTGAGCATCATTTCAAGTTATAACACTCACCATTATGAAGCAACTTTAGCCACACTCTCACCATTTTGTGAGAATAATTTCAAGTTATAAATCTTTATTTTGTGATCTTGAACCATTTTAGTGTCTTTTCATTCTCTATTGATTTGAGATGATTTAAAATTTCTAAAAACATTTGAAAATCATTTAGAAAAACCAAAAACATTTACCACTTCTTTGCCTTAAGGATTTTGGGAACCCTCAATAAGTCACAAATAAACCACTTATTCCTAAGTTTCCCCATCTTTTTTGGAATTTTATCCTATACTATATCCATTTTGTGAGTTCATCCCTATTATTATATCACATCCATCATGTCTTTTGTCAATCATCATTTTCTTTCCATTTCCTAAAAGAACTACATTTGGCCTAAAGTTTCATTGGATAATCATATCCATGGAACTATGTAGGCAACATTCACTTGCCTAGTGCATATGGAGATAGCTCAACCACCCCCTTCCTTTTCTTTTATTCTCCCATCTTGTTTGTTTATTCAGTTGTCACCTAGTTTCTATGGGCAATATTCACCATGTTGTTTATACTAACATAGGGACTAATACTTATTTGTTTCTTTTTTTGTCTTGCTTGTTTCTTTATTTGTCTATTTTGTTTATTTATTTGTATGCTTGTTTATTTGCTTTCAACACTGTGGCCTTGATTCAGTCTATGTGTTTTCATTGGGTGATTCCTTACACATTATTCTTGAATCTATCCATATTCAAACATTTACATTGTCATCATGGATTTTTTCATTGGTGTAATCATTTTCCATTGAGTATTAGATATCAAGAGTCAATACTTATGCATATTTTGAGAAAGCCCCCATGGTGTTCTATCACGAGGCCTACCATCAAATGATACAACAAAAATCAACTTTGAGAGGTATATAACATCAATGCAACATCACCATATCCTCAACACTAGCATCAACAACAATCCCAATCCAATACCCAATCATATCCCAAATAGAGTAATTAAGTAACAAAATAATTTCAAACTTTGTTTGTTTAGATGATTATTTACCTACTAGTAGGTTGTCCTAATTCATCTTTATCCTCTATATCAACTTATCAATCATCAACCATTAATTATGGTTTTCATTATCGGGGTATACTACATCAACATTGTACATTATCCCACATGCATTCTCAATGATTATATCACCTACTAGGGCAAATCATTATGTTATCACCAATTTTCCTTTCTTGTTTGTCTTTCCTAACTGGGGTAGCTTCATCTTCTTAATGATTATATCACCCACTGAGGAAAATCATTGTGTTATCATAACATGTTGCCACTATTTGGGTATAATGCATATAACTGCCTTTAGGCAAACCATTCTACACCATCCCACTTGCACTTCTTAGTGATTTTTCCCAACTTTGGGTAAATCATTGTGTTATCACCCCATCATATTCATTTTTTTGGTCCCCTCATTTTGCTTCTTTATTTTGAGGGATAATTTGCTGACCCACTTGCCAACTGTTCCCTAGAGGGGAAAGCTATAGTTCAATCATTACCATTGAAGTCATAAGAATAAAAAACCATTTTATTCTTTGAAAATATGTTACTATGATTAAAAATTATAACATCTTCCTAAATAGGGGCAAATTGTAGACATGTCAATTTGGCCACCAATGGCTTCATATCTGAATTTAGACCAATTATTGCCAATCATTGAATACCTATCCCAAAAAATTAATATTAGTCTTGAATTTGTATTTATAACCTTGCATTAAATCAATTTTTCCTATTAAATCAATTAAAAAAAGAAAATACACACATTGAATTAATCAAAATCAAACAAATGACCAAATGCCTAAAAATAATTAATTAACTTGCACACCCTAATCAAAATAAATTAGCAATTTTAATCAATTTCAAATCCTAATTGAGTTCACCAATGAGCTAATAAATCAACTAAATCAATTACTAAAAAGCAAATTCAAGAGCATCTTAGAACATTCTAGAACACACTCATTACCTTTGTGAGTTGTCACTTTTAGAAAATATGTAAAAGAATATTCTAGGAATATGTCAAACTCAACCATGGTTAGATTTAAACCATTCTAAGGGATTTTAAAGCATATAAAATCAAGCCTAGAGTTCTTCATTTGGGGAGCTCAATCAAAGTAGAGTTATAATGCATAAATAGATTCATGAAGCTAAAAACTTAGTGTTATAATGTTGAAATTGAGCCAAGCCATATCAATCAAGCCAAGCATTCAACAATGGTGCATAGAGGAGATGATATTATCCATATGTCATTGATGAAGAGTTATTATACATAAACCGAGAAAGACAATGAAAAAATAATTTGGAGCTCTCAAAGAAGGTAAAGATTGTTTTTTTTTTTTTTTTTTTTGCATTTTAGTTGGTTTTTTAATTGTTGTTTCTTCATTTAGGGCCCCCTAAGATCTAGGCTTAGAGATGTTAGTATATTAGTGTGTTGATTTCATGGTTTTATGGACTAACACTTGATCTAACCTCCTCTTTTTGTCAAATTCCTTGATCACATTATTAACCCTATCCCCAAATACCTTTTAAAATTAGGGTTAAACAACTACACAAAGTGGAAGTATTAATCTCTCTTTAGATCTCAATGATGCAAACATGATAAAATTATAATACATTATTTCTTTACTTAATGATATAAATATATAAAATGAATGTCTTTATTTACCCTCATTTGATCATAAATATATTCAATGTTATTCCTCTACTTTTTCTCTATAATGAAGGTATCAAGCTCCCTTTCTCTCTCTAGAAACACAAATAGATACAAATGTATGCAATACTTCTCTCCCACTCCTAAAATGGAAATATGAAATGATAACACTAGTCAAAGTAGTATATATGTTGGATGTAAAAATTAATCAAATGATTATACTCACTTTGATTGAAATGACAATTATTACAATGTCCATAGTGATGAAAAGGATTACTTTCATACAATGCATGATCCTTATAATTCTTTAACGTACAATGAAAAATAAAGTGAAATTTCATTTCTTTCATGTAATGCAGATTCAAGTAGTTAATCTATTTTCCATATTATTATTCATGATATGTCAATCAAAATCATATGCAATGATTATTTACATAATAGAAATACCAATGATAGTGGCATTAATACACAAAATGTTTCTTGCTTTGAGAGTCAATGTAATATTATTTCTTTAAAACAATTATATGATACATTTTTTGATGAAAATGACATAGACAAACCTATTATCATGCCTCCATTACATATTCAAAATAGTTTTACAATGACAACATATAATTAGAAGATTCAACCATTAAATTAATTACGTAAAAGCCTTAAAATTCCTTATCAACAAATGGTGTCTCTTATTCATGTCATTGGTTTTATTCAAAAAAAAATTCTATCACTTTACCAAATATATAAATCATTTCAAACTATTTATTACAAAACATTGGATTTAGAAAAAGAATTGGGGCTAATTCAAAGAACTACAAAGATACATGAAGATATCGAGAGTGAATTAAAATATATAGATATATCCCATATAATACCTCTTACAAGTAATATGTTTAACCAATTTTTGAAATATTTAAAAGAGAATATCCTAAGCAACTAAGGAGAAAGCTATTCTAAAAGCATGTAAATTAAATAATTTAGATTTAAAACATATTCTAACAAAAGTGTTGAATTATGGAAATATGATAAATATATAAAGTACAATACCAAATAATAATTTAATTAATTAAACATGAATAAAAAATAAAACTTAGATTATTTAATGATGTGTGAGCAAATATGAAAAGTTTAGGTGCTTAAAAAATTAGGATGATGCTTAATTGTGATTCATCAGATTTTGGAAATTAGCTCTTGATCATCTTAAACACTACCATCAAAATAGGGAGATCAACATTGAGACTTATAAATTAAAATTGATGATTTTATACTATATAAAATATAATTCCTTTTCTATAAACTCCATCTACACCTATTAGGGTTTACTATCACCTTGTATATTATCTGTTTAGATTGTGAGCACAAGTTTTAGATATCAATGTGTATCTCAAAACCTTAGGTCCTCTAATAGGGCATGCCATATTAAAAAATAGGGGTTATTATATTCAAGTGAATTTGATTTGACCTCAAATACACCTCCATCAATGAGTTCTACCTACATAGCCAATACTTTGAATAGGGCATTAGACCGATGTAGTTTTCCCTTGTATGTGAGATTGTGTGTGAATAATTATGCAATATGATATATACAAGTACATATAGTGATATAGATTGTAACTTGACAAATAATTATCATGCAATAATATTTTAATTATTTATACCTATAATAATACTTATCCTATGATTTATTTAGAAATAATGAATAATAAGACAATTTTACCAACTTGAGAGGTGTTTTTTCTTGGTATAAGATATATGTGTGCTTGATTTATTCTTGACCTTGCTTGTTGATAATAAATGGTATTTGAATTATATTTATACCATAAATTTTAAAATTATCTAAATATAGGGTTAAAATAATACTATAGTTCAACCCATACATTTTGAATTATTTGTAAATTTAATCATTTATAAGGTTTAGACACTAACATCAGGCCTAGGACACTAACATGAACACTAGTGTCAGTCTAGATAGTATTGTCTTATAGGATAGACAATTATTGAAGATATATAACTAATAGTGGAAGATATATGTTAGTTTTTAAGTATACTATGAGCTACATGTGATCTAGGTAATCTAAATATTAGGGTTAGACTATAGGATAAACATTTATGTATAGTGAGATGGTGAATGTGAGCCTTTCGGTAGTGAAATGGTCTTGAACTGAAGGCTTGAGCCAAAAGTGATATTTTAAAGGTGTATAATAATATCACATCATGCAAAATATATATTTAACATATACATTTGTCCATCATTTAATCTAGTAATGCAAAAGGATGAAATTACTAATTTAAAGAAAAAAAATGTGTACCTTGGTGTGTACAAAACACCTTATTTTGAATTGAGTCCTATTTAAATTTTTTTTGCATATTACTTGAAATCAAGAGAATGTTACAGTGTAACTAGTGTATATTATATGAAAATTGAATAATTTAAATTCTTGATAAAAAAGAGAGTAAGGAAGGAGTACACCTATGTGTCGATGCAACCATGTTGCCCCTTGGTAGTTCTGATTTGGTAATGATTCTTCCTTGATGAATAATTGGAAAGAGTTCAAAATTAAAAATTGGATATGTGAAGAGGAGAATTATAGGGAGATCATGTATCCAATCTATTGAAAAGGGTTAGTTATTGTAAGGACATCAAGATCATTGAATCTCAATCGCATAACTCAAATTATACATAATCTAACCAATCTTGCCTAGGTTAAATGGTATAACCATATCAAATTTAAAAAGGGGAGTAGTGACAATTCCATCAAGGGTGTTGCATATCAATCACACTAATCAAGGGAGATAACTACTGTAGATAGATAAAATCTCAAATAGTGAATCTTGGTAAGGTTAGTGCATAAATGTGTATATAATTTGAATATGTATTAGTTATTTGGTTTATTTTCATGGCATATCCAAATATAATGTGTCTCAAGCTAAAGTATCTATCAAAATGTAATGTCTACTATATAACTATGTATAATATCTATCACAAATTTAAAAATGTTTGTCTCAAATTTGAAAAATCAATGCCAAATGTATAAGTTTTTGACCCAAGTGTATATCTAAATCATGTAAATTGTATCAAACTCTACTAAATTTTCCAATTGTGTATGTGGACTAATGTCTCTATGACATTGCCTCCCAATTTTAAGGTGATAAGAATGATTTTATAGTCACCTTATATCAAAAGGGTAATAAAACCTTATTGTAATTATATCAATCATGTAGTAATGAAGCATATAATATAATGCTATCATGTCTAAGTATATGTATGAATGAAACTTAAAGTATCCAATCACAATAGTTCCTAAGCTTCATTATATGGATTATGAAAACATATAGAAGTAACAAGCACAAGATCAAAAATCTAATAAGCACACACATAAGGGCACTCAATGTCACACACACAAAAAAGGTATGAGTAGATCACAAATAAGGTGCAAGTTCAAATGCCACACACTCTAGGGAGAGGATATATTCACATGTATGCACACCAAATATAAAACACCAAGGTAATTATGGCTAATAATCAAGGAACATGTTCAAATTTTCCACAATCCATATAAGATAGAAAATAAAAAAGTATACTCAAATAAGAAATATGATAAGATTAATATGTGAAATATAAAGAACTAGCATAGGCATATCATACTAGTCCCTGCATACATGTTTTATAAAAATGTCCTATTATATAACATATCTAGCACATTGTGTAAGATGTAAGCATGAGTATAGACATGTGTAAGCATTGATATATAAATTAAAAATGATATTTTAAAGTGATCATAAAATAATATAACCTATATCAGTTATGATCAGTAGAAGTAAATACCCCTAATGCAGTGTGTCACATGGGTAGAAGAAAAGTCCAACATCTAATGGTGCATGCATCATGGATCTAGTATATGCAAATATCACAATCAAGTACTTGTGAAACATATGTGTGTATAAAATGAAATGATATGCTATCTACTAACATAAGCAAAATTTAGTAAATATGTAAATGCTAAGTACTTTTGTATTTTTTATTTATTTGAATTTATTTGTATTTTACTTTTTATTTTATTTTTTTGAATATTTTATATTTTAGAGAAGAAAGGGTTAGATGATGATCCAATCTAATGGATGTTACTATGGTTTTATAGGATAAAGATGGGGTATAATATATTGGTCATACTTCCAAGGATCATTTATATGTGTCAAATCTGAAACTAAAGAATCTATAATACTCTACTTATGCATCATAGGACTTTATGGTCATGAAGTAATAGTGGTTCATGGAACCCAATGTTCAGTGGTTGGTTGATTTTTTAGTGTAACTATAAGTTTTTTTCTTTGTACCCTCTCTACAACATGATGATCTTCTCTCAACAACTAGTTGGGCCATGTAAGTGTAGATGATGGATCTGTAGAGTCCACTATATATCTCTAATGCAATAACATCTATATTATAATTTCCTAGTAAAGTGGATTGTATTTTGATTAACCTTTCACTCATGACTAATATTAATAAGTTGTATAAGTATTTGTCTAGGAAAAAACTTCTCTTGTTGTAATGGATGTTAATATTGAATTCATGACACTATGATTACCCTATTGACATGAATGTACTTGATACATATATGCACTATGGATGGCATTGCATAGAGCTTGTGAATCCATGGTTATCCTAATAACATATCAAATACTATTGTATGTGTTATAACTAAAAATGTGGTGGTTGCATGTGTTGGATCAATATGTAAAGGTAAATCAATCTCACCAAAAACCTTTTGTGCTTTCCCATTGAATACTTTGACCATATTAGTTGAAGGGTATAAATAATAATGTGTATATACAAAATGTGTGAGTAATTTCATGGTATATACATTCTCACTATAACCATTATCAACCATAAAACTACATATAGTTTGTTGATCAATATTTTCTCTAATAAATAATGAGTGAAGATCCAAGTCATCATCTACACTTTCACTATCATCAAATGAAATAAAAATCCTCTTAACCATAGGTGGTACCTCACTTTTAAGTGTGCCAATAATACCATATATGGGTTCCAATAATGTTGTGGAGGAGATTTTTCATTATATGCTATTTTCACTTCTAATTCTTGTTTAAAATGATTTTTTAATGGATTTTTAAAATCTTTTGGTTTTGAGGGTCACCATGTTGTGATCCTGAATCCTTTGGTAGCTTATCAGATGTGATATTTTCACTATCAATGAGGTTTTTTATATTATAATTCAACTTGAAACATTTGTTTGTAGAATGAAAAATACATTGGTGATAGTCACAATAAGCATTTACATCATATCCTTTTGGTAGAGGTTAACTCACATCAACCATGAAGGGAGGATTGAGATATATGAGAAGACATTCAACTAAATTCTTAAGGAGCAAATTTGGAGACTTAGGTAATTGTGTAAATTATATCTTTGGTGCATTGGATAATATGATCCTATTATGTTGTTGTCACACTGTATTTCCATTGTTGTTTCTTCTTTATTACCTTTAGGAGGTTTAAACTTATAGCTTGGTTTGATATGAAACTTGGTATTAGATATAGTTAGTGTGTTGTCTACATAATTTCTTGATCTTAAACAATATGGCATAAGTATTCAAAATAATTAAACTTATTGAGACAATAGACTTATGTAATGGGGTAAGTAAACCTTACTTAAAGAAATATTTAAGTTTTTTATCTTTCATTTGATTGGTCATTTTTTCCAACATTGTATTATATATCAAACATATTCATTTATGGTCTCATTGATTCCTTGTTTAAGCTTTGTAATTTGTGTATGTGACATCTTTTCAATAACATTGATTGAGAAATGTGCTAGAACCTGATTCAATAGAGGTTTGAATGCTTTCACATCAACTTCAAAAAATATCTAACCCTTTTTGAAAAAAATTAAAATAAAATATATTAATCAACTAAGGAGATGAGTATTATAAAATAAAGCCAATTAAATAATTCAGATTCATAATATATTCTCATACAGTGCTAAATTATGAAAATATACTAAATATAGAAAGTATAATACCAAATAGTAATTTGAATACTTAAACACATATAAATAATAATACATAGATTAGTTAATGATGCATAAGTAGATATGAGAAGTTTAGGTTCATAAAAATTTAGGTTGATGTCTAGTTTTGATTCATCAAATTATATAAATAAGCTTTTTGACAACCTAGATGCTATCATCAAAATAAGGACATGAAAGTCAATTTTTATATCTAAAAACTGGCACTTCTATAATTTATGCATCACAAGTATTTTTTTGTAAATTCTACTTGAATCTTTTAGGATTCACTTTCACATTACATATTATTTGTTTGGATCTTGCATAAAGGTTAATAAATATCAGTGTGTAACTCAGAACACTAGGTCCTCCAATTAGGGTATGCCACCCTAAAAAATGGGGGTTAGTAGGCTCAAGTGAAGTGAATTTGACCTCATATACCCCTATGTCAATAATCCCTACATGCATATCCAATCCTATAAAAAGGGCCTCATATTAATGTAGTTCCCCTCTTATGTGGGCTTGTGTGTGAATAATTATGTAATATGATATGTGTAAGTGTATGCAATGATATAAATTATAATTTGACAAATAATATTCATGGGATAATATTTGAATGCTTCAGACCTATAATAATATTAATCTTATGACTAATTTGGAAATAGGGAAGAATAAGTTATTTTTTCAAGCTTGAGAGTGTTTTTGCTTGGTATAAGATAAATGTGAGCTTGATTTTTACTTGACCTTTCTTGATGATAATGAATGGTCTTTGAATTTTATTTATAGCACACCTTTTAAAATTATTTGACAAGAGGGTTAAAATAATATTTTAGGCTAACCCATACATGTCAAAATATTTGTAAATTTAATCATTTGTAGGGTTCAAACACTAGTGTTAGACCTGAGACACTAACGTCAATGTTAATATCCTAATATAGATGACAGTGTCATAGAGGATAGAGATTGTTGAAGATCTATAATTGATAGTGTAAGATATATATAAAGGTTTAAGCATAATGTGGGGTATATGTGATATGGGTAATCAAAATATCAAGCTTAGACTATAGGGTAAGTATTTTGGCATAATGAGATGGTAAATGTGAGTCTTTTGACAATAAAAATGTACTAAAATAAAGGGTTGAGCCATGAGTGATATTTTTCAAGTGTACTATTGAGTTCAACATACCCCTATTTTTGAAAATTGAGGACTTGATTTAACTATTTTGAGAATATTGGAGTTTTATTTCTAATTTAGTTAAGGGTCTGGAACAATAAATCAATAAATAATATAATAATAATTACAATACTAATTTGAATAATTTATTTAACTGTCATATCTTTATAAAAATAGTAATGTAAGAGGAGAAATTAAACTTATCTTAAAACTAGATTGAGATGGTTGAGATAGAGGCTGAAAATAACTATGTAGGACTAGGATAGTGTCGTGAACCTGAATCTAGATTTCATTTAGTAAAAGGATAAGAGCATCAAAAACATGACATTTTGGGGTTTGGTGTTATATTCTAGGTCCTACCATTATTTTCAAAATACTCATAGAGATCTAATTTTTTTGGCTTTTATCCACTGTCTTTGTGTGAGATCGCTTGTAAAATTTTGGATCCTAAATGTCGATGAAGCTCCTTGTAGATCTAATTTAATCTTAACCTCTAGACCTTCATTGTGTTTGAATAAAAGTTACAAAAGAGGGGGGGGGGGGTTAGTGTGTGTAAGATGCACTAAATGTATATCCACACCCCTTGTGTGGGTACAATACCTACATACCAATACTTTAAAGAGGAATCAAGCCATATGTAGTTCTACCACTTAATGCACTTTATGAAATAGTGTTATGTGGATGCAAAAATTCCAAATTGAGAGTGATTGAGATGGTTAGGGACTGATGTGAGGGTTTGAGTATGCTTATAACTATATTAGATGGTTGTATGCAGAGAATAGGTAAATTTTTCATGGTGGTTTTACTTGTATTCTTTCTTTCTTTTTAATATTTGCCAACCCCCTCTAAATGAACTTTGAATGGGTTTTTTTATATAGATATATTGGCCATGGTTTAAATGTATTCATGGTAGGCTGACATAATGAATAATAGGAATTAGAAGGAAATGATCATTTGGTGTAATGTCCCCAAATTTCTGTTAAAATGGTTTAATTAATTTAATTAATTTAAGTTGTCCAAAAGTTAAGATTTCTTCAAAAGGATAACTTTAATTAATTAATTTAATTATTATGGAAATAAATAAAATAAGCATAATAAAATAAGTTGACTTCTTCTAGAAGTTTCTGGGGAGCCTTTAAAATAAGTGGAGGGCAAAGCATTTGATATATCTTTTGTTGCTAAAATATTCTGAGTATTGTGAAGCTTGAATCTATGATTCAGTTAAAATCTCTGAGGATGCAAACCTTCAGCAGATTGGAGAAGAGTTGGACAAAACCCAACACTTTTCAGGGGTGGATTTGTGATGGAATTTAGGTTGTGCATATTGATCAGAGCTGGAGCTTCAGAGGACATTCACTGGGTAGATCAGGAGATCAGCATATGCAAAGGTTTCCAGGTATTTGTTCATTGATTTGATTTAAGGTTTATATATTTATATCTTCAGATCAGGTTGGGTACGAAATCTGTACAGATCGGTACCAAGCCATACCAGTGGATTTAGAAAAGGGAAGGGCATGGATCACAGTTGCAGGCTGTAGGGTCTTACAGAGGCCGACATTGGCAGCTAAGTGACTGGCATCAGCAGATAGACCGACATCGGCCGATCAGCAATCAACATCATCAGTCAGGCAGTCATAGGCAGAGTCACCAGTAGGTAGAGATCACTACTAGATGACCGATGACTGTAGTGTATCGACCGACGTCAGTAGAAGAACCGACGTCAGTGACTGTGTTCTCACACAGCATCCAGATTTGTGCATACTTCCAAGTTCTTGCTTATTTGGGCTTCATTATACCCTCTATAATATAGCTGTGTACTGTAATTTTTTTTATTATTCACTGTTGAAGCAAATCGGGGCAATATATTTTTGTATCAGCATTCTCTAAAGACAAATAATTAGATTTATATCTTTGCCTTGTAAGAACCTATATATTTTGTGTTTCCAAATCTAGAAAGGGATATTTCAGTGGTATCAGAGCCATGCATCTTGCCAGCCTATAGGGGTAAATATATTTTATTTCTATGCATCCTGGAAGATTTGATAGAAGCCATAGATATTTTACACGTAGTAGAGCTCAGTACGAGCGAGAGTTGGGTTTAGGACAGGAACCTATCATGGCTGAAGAACAGAGGAATGCCCATAGAAACCAAGATGAGGAAGAAAGAGAGATGATGAGGACCCTCATCACTACCCAGCCCAGGATTGTTCAGGCTATAGACCGATTACAGGATACCATGGAGCGTTTAGAGGTGGATAGACACAGAGGTAGAAGGAATAGATCAATTTCAGTGACAGGTAGTCATCATACCCATCAGTCCAGTCAGCATAGTCACCATTCCCATTCTTCAGTGGGGAGCTCCCGTCATTCCTCTAGGTGAAATCATCATCATACACCTACTCCAAATAGACCATTACTACCTCAGTTTGTCCCAGGTGGACAACTGGTATAGGTGGATCCACTAGAGATGGGGTTCCAAGAGTTCGTTTTGGCAGCCATAGCAGAGTGGAGAGCTTTACCCCCAGAGGTTAGGGAGGTTTTTCCTTTTCCCCAGTATTGTGCACAACGTAGAGACACAGTCAGATTCAGGGGAGATCGGGGTAATAGACCACCACAGCAGAAGCATAATCATGACCTCAATAGAGCTACGGGGAAGATTACATTGGCTCCATATAATGGCTCTGGAGAGACTAGTGCAAGAGCTTAGGTCCACAAGCTGGACATATATCTTTATTTGAGGCCCATGCCCGAGCATGAGGCCATTCAGTTTGTGGTGTTGCATTTAGAGGGGATTGCATATGATTGGTTGCACCATGGATTGGTCACCCAAGATCATGCCTTAGTTCACTCCTATGCTGAGTTCATTGAGAGAATTATTGCACGGTTTGACCGTAAGGATATAAAACTTTACTACAGGGAGTTGGCTCATCTTAGATAGAGTGGTCACATAGAAACTTATATTAATGAGTTTCAGCGTATTGCGGTTATGGTACCTGATATGCCTCAGAGACGGAGTGTGATGTTATTTATTAAAGGATTATAAGATAGACTTAAGGGACTGGTACGTGCTTTCTAACTAGCCACTCTTAAGGATGCCATTGATGTGACATTGAGACTGGATACTGTTCCCACTTCTTATCAGGGTGATAAGAAAATAGCCATAGACTCTCAGCCTATACAGAAGGCCAACGCACCACAAATTAAAGAAGGGTCATCCTCTATAAATCCTTGGATGAATCAGGAGACTAGGAATGACTTGAGGAGGAAAAAGTTATGTTTTTCCTTCAAAGATCCATGGGAACCAGGGCACCGTTGCATGGGTAAAGGAAAGGTTCATTTGATTGAGGTAACTTCTGAGTGTGGAGATGAGGAGGTTCCTGATACGGACATTGAGGATAATATTGAGCAGGTTCAGACACAGTTAGAGTTAGACACCTCGGAGCCTTTGGCCTCAGCCAAAGCAATTATGGCTACCCTCTCCAGTTATCCTAACTTTCATGCCTTTTGGTTGAAAGGTACACTTAAGGGTAAGTGGGTCGTGAGCTTGGTAGATACAGGTGCTACACATAACTTCATTGACCGAAAGTTAGTGGGAAGGTGTGGATTATAGTATGAGAAGTTTGGTGGTTTTGGGGCAAAGGTGGCAGATGGTGCAGTTTTGGGTTGTACCAAATGGATTCCATAGCTTAGCCTTTAGATGGGGGATTACACTCTGACCGATGATTTTTATGTGTTTCCTTTAGAGGACTATGATGTGGTCTTGGGCATGCAGTGGTTATAGGGTATTGGGCACTACATTATTGATCACCACCGTATGCAGTTAGAATTCCTTTCTGGGGGAAGGAAGATTATCTTGAAGGCATCACAAGATGGACGACCTAAGGAGGGGTCATCTCATAGGATGGAGTCTCATTTTATAGGTGATGTGGTAAATGATTCTATTTGTTGCAGGGCATTTTCCTTTCCAATTATGAGTCATCATTCTTATGGAAATTTGGAGAGCATGGTAATAAGAGTAGCGCAATGGTATTTTGCAAAGACTAAGGTATGTGATGGTGAATTTGCTAATTACATGTTGAGAATTATCACCTTACTCTCTAGGAGAAATAAGGAGACTTTATTCACATATATTTTGCAGCATGGTGTTTCTGATAGAAGAGTTTGCAAGTTTTTGAGAATAATATGGAATCCAGGTAGTTGGTATTGGGTATCAGGAGCGAATTGCTTGAGGACAAGCAATCTCCAGGAAGGGAGGACTGTAATCTCCCCAAATTTTTGTTAAAATGGTTTAATTAATTTAATTAATTTAAGTTGTCCAAAAATTAATATTTATTTAAAAGGATAACTTTAATTAATTAATTTAATTATTA
The DNA here is from genome assembly GCA_037957365.1 of Torreya grandis. NCBI lineage: Eukaryota > Viridiplantae > Streptophyta > Pinopsida > Cupressales > Taxaceae > Torreya > Torreya grandis. The sequence goes on from JARHVA010000419.1 coordinate 5,076,324, forward strand.
TGGAAATAAATAAAATACGCATAATAAAATAAGTTGACTTCTTCTAGAAGTTTCTGGGGAGCCTTTAAAATAAGTGGAGGGCAAAGCATTTGATATATCTTTTGTTGCTAAAATATTCTGAGTATTGTGAAGCTTGAATCTGTGATTCAGCTAAAATCTCTGAGGATGCAAACCTTCAGTAGATTGGAGAAGAGTTAGACGAAAACCCAACACTTTTTAGGGGTGGATTCGTGATGGAATTTAGGTTGTGCATATTGATCAGAGCTGGAGCTTCAGAGGACATTCACTGGGTAGATCAGGAGATCAGCATATGCAGAGGTTTCCAGGTATTTGTTTATTGATTTGATTTAAGGTTTATATATTTATATCTTCAGATCAGGTTGGGTACAGAATCTGTACAGATCGGTACCAGGTCATACCAGAAAATTCAAAAAAGGGAAGGGCACGGATCACAGTTGCAAGCCGTAGGGTCTTATAGAGGCCAACATCGATAGATAGACCAACATTGGCCGATCAGCAACTGACATCGTCAGTCAGGCAGTCACAGGCAGAGTCACCAGCAGGTAGAGATCACCACCAAACGACTGACAGTGGCAGTGTATCGACCGACGTCGGTAGAAGAACCGATGTTGGTGACTGTGTTCTCACACAGCATCCAGATTTGTGCATACTTCTAGGTTCTTGCTTATTTGGGCTTCATTATACCCTCTATAATATAGCTGTGTACTATAATTTTTTTTATTATTCACTATTGAAGCAAATCGGGGCAATATATTTTTGTATCAGCATTCTCTAAAGACAAATAATCAAATTTATATCTTTGCCTTGTAAGAACCTATATATTTTGTGTTTCCAAATCTAGAAAGGGATATTTCATTTGGGATCAAAATGTGATTGGATAAGAGCATTAGAAATGGGACACCCTAAGATCCATGCTATAGTCCAAGTTGGGTGCTATTGTCCTATAGGAACAAGACCTAGGGGGATATAATTAGCATGGGAAAAGTATCTTGATTGTTGAAAGTCTAAGGATGAATGGGAATAAGAAAAAAAGTGTCTAGAAGGGTCATGAGAGAATGCAAGAGGGAATTATGAGTTGGGTGTCATAAGCCACACTAAAGCTACTATTTTTAACATTTTATAAGACTAAATTTGCCCCCTCTTTATTCTAGTGATGAAACAAAGTGAAATACTAGGATAAAGGGAAAGTATAACGTGTACCTAAACTTACCTGCGAGGGTGAAGCCCATGAAGTTATGTGATGTTGGGTGTGTATAGAGGAAGCACATTATGAAGTGTAAATCTACACAAAAAAAGAGTATATCAGTTCTTACTAGATAATCTATATCTAAAATAAAAATGTATAAAAGTTGGGTAAGAGAGAGAGGAAGAGAAAGGAAAAAATACACCTCACTGGCTACACAAACCAATACAAAACCTATTATGATGCTAAGTGATGTTGGTTGATGTTGAGTAATATTGGGTACGTGTTGCACCAAGAGTAATGTCATGAATGGATCTGAGTGCTCAATTCCCTAAGAGTATCTCAAGAATGTAAATGCTAGTCCTTTGGTTCCATCATCACCCACTAAGTGAAGCTATGTAATCATGTATGTAATAATCAATGTTTGGATTGTATGTAAAATCCCTCTGAGTAAGTGTCTCAAGAATACAAAGGCTAGCTATTACTTTAGCTCCATCATTTCCCCATGAAGTGAAGCTATAAATTGATACCAATATGAATGTGTGTCATATGAGATGGATCTTGAAGCCCATGAATGATCTATATTCTAACAATGTGGTGTGGATAGTTGAAAGTGTACTAGAAACTAGGTCAATCTTAGCCAACTCTAGAAGGAGGAGATTAGGATTATATAAAAGCCACTTTGAAACTAGAAACTAGGCTTTTTTAGAAGCCACTTATAAATATATAGGTTAGGATTTTATGAAATCCACTCCAAAATGATGCCAACCACCTGTAGATGGAGTAAGGCACACAACTACTAAGAATACCTAGGTAATATACTAAACTCAAAAAAAATAATTCAAATGTGATGTGCACATTTTCCCCAATCATTAGTGTCTGTAACATGTATTATGATCTGGAAGTTATACCAACTACCCAATCTAAAATTATAAGTGAGAGCCATCATGCCATGCATGATGTCCCCTATATTTGGATTGTCTAAGAAAAATTGTACTAAAATAACTAGATCTAAATTGGTGTGTGTGTGTGTGTGTGTGTGTGTGTGTGTGTGTGTGTGTGTGTGTGTGTGTTTGAGAGAGAGAGAGAGAGAGAGAGAGAGAGAGAGAGAGAGAGAGAGAGAGAGAGAGAGAGAGAGAGAGAGAGAAATATAGATGACCTAACATTTAATCCTATTTCTAGAAAATGTAGTTTTTTTGCTATTTGGATAGAAGCACTAAAAATAGGACACCCTACTATTTGACATTATTGTCCATATCTGTGCTATTATCCTTTGATGAAATTGATGAATATTATATAATAATCACTATTTTTTGGTATGTTTAGCCTAGTTTGACCTCTAATTACTATTTTAAGTGTTATAAAAACTAATTTTTTGATAGGTAGGAGCTCTAATGTTTATGATAAAACCCCTATTTGTTTCCCTCTCTTCTAAGGGTAGGAATAAAGACCTTGCAATGACTACCCATATAATAAAGAGCCCTACAAGTGTGTTATGATATGAAATACATGATATAGTAATGAGAATCAAAATGATGTCTTGAGATATATCATGATTTGTATTGGAGATTTTTAGATCAATAGGGGTATGACAAGATTGATATAACAATATAATATCATGTGCACTATACTAAATTAAAATTGGAAATGTTAGTTATTAGTTTTCAAGGAGGGATGAAGCATGATATCCATCATGGCATCCAAGATAGTAATAAATTCATGATGAGGATCATGGTATTTTAAATAGTGAGAAGTAAAAATAAACAAACACACATGGAAATAAATAATAAGAATATATGAGTGGCCAAGGGTATAAGCAAAAAAGGGACATGGTCACATATCACTCAAATTAGAAAGTAGGAATATAAGGCATGTTCAAATGCCACATACACATACAATTAAAAACAAGCAAGTTTGGCACAAGGGCCACAAGTACATATAATAGTAGAAGAAAAGGACTTTGGCATATGTCCTAAAGCACACACAAGAATAGAGGCAAAGGACATTGGCAAATGTCCTAAGGCATATACAATAGACAAAATAGGAGCTGATAAATATAATCACATCTAGCTACATAAAATAAGAAAAGAAGGCATGTAATATACTGGAAATACAATCACATCTAACTAATCAAATCAAGAAGTGAAATTATGTAAGACATGGAGTACAAGACTAGGTATATACTAAGAAATACATAAGTACTATATACTAGTGAATTTCGATAGAGTAATATATGTAAGCTATTAAGTAATGTACATAGACATTATAACTAGAATGTGTGGTGCAGGACTGACATAACCGGGATGGTGTAGTCATGTAGATGATTCCACCATGGGGTATATATATTGATATGTCTAAAATGTAGAATTAAGATGCCCCCTCAATCGGTAGAGTGAAGCAATCATGGATATGGATGTCAATGCACACACTCAAAGAATATCAAGTGAAGCATGGTAATGTAGATAAATCAATAAACAATAGCATATAATAACAAAATGTAAGTCTAGCATGGTATTAGAAATGTAAAACATGGAAAATTCATATAATTGAAATGTTTTTGATTTATTTGAATGTTTTTTTTTATTTTGACATATTTGAATGTTTTTGTGTATTTTGAATTGCTATATTATTTTTGATATATTTGAAATAATCTATGTACAATCAATCATAAGGAGACTATGTAAAAGTAATTTGAAAAGAGGTTATATGCAAGTAAGACTGAGAAGAAACAATACTAACCAATGAGTCTCATGAGAGAATCCCTATCATGGAGTCCTGTATCAAACAAAGGAATCATGCATGATTGTGAAGCATGAGGAAATGGCTATGAATATGACTCTGAATATTAATGTTCATGGTCGGTATCTTGAAAATCATAATAATCTGTATTGTTTTACTCATCATTATCATCTTGATTTTGAACTAAATTAATTCTTGTGTTGACTTTTATTTTATATGTATCTTCTCCTTTGATAAATTATGTATGTAAATTATTTTCTTTAGGATGTTGAATAAATCCCAAAACTTGGTGAGAAACATTGTCAACTGGTAGAGTAGGAGTAGTGATGCCTTTAGCATGCTTACCCAACCCTTTACCTTGATAATCAAATTGTTGTAGATATTTTTGACCAAACCCATAATGATTTAAAAGTTGAGCCTCATTTTAGAGAGGTATATTTACATATTTTTCATGTTTTACTTGTGCTTGTGATATTGTTTCTTGTTATCATTTTGATTTTTGATCTTTTTATTTTTCTGAGTTATGATTTGGTAATCACTTTGGTACTATTTTTTAATTTAACCCTTTTTGAATGTGTTCTTGTGTCACTATGGATTACTTGAATGATTTACCTTGTATAGGTACTCATTAGAAATTATCTATTATATATATTTTTTAAATTCCAAACATAAATTTATGTGATGCCCATGCATTCTATGATATGCACAATAATATCTGGATCTTCTCACTAGATGTAGAGGAGGTAGTTTGATCAACTTAAATTTATTCATTTCCCTTAGTACCTCACTTGAATTCTTATTTGATATTTGAATGATTTTTGAATCACTATTTGTAGATTTAATTTATTGTAACTTTTTGTTTTGATATGTAACATTGCTTGCAACCAATTGACTAGGTGAAGTTGCATATACATGATTGGGACTAGGGTGCTTTTGAGGCTTTTGTATTATGATCTAATTTTTCAATGTTGTGATATTTTAATGTAATAGATGATTCTACATTTGTAAATATGAAATTAACTTACTATGTAATCAATATGAAATTAATTTAAATGTATAGGTCCACATGTAAGCACATATGAACACTTATCTATTCTATATGTTGTTTTAATGTCAAACATGAATCTGTGTGATGCCCATGCATTATATGATATGCACAATAATATATGGATCTTCTCACTAGATTTAGAGGAGGTAGTTTGATCAACTTAAATTTATTCATTTCCTTTAGTACCTCACTTGAATTATTATTTTATATTTGAATGATTTTTTAATCACTAGTTGTAGATTTACTTTATTGTAACTTTTTGTTTTGATATGTAACATTGCTTGCAACTAATTGACTAGGTGAAGGTGCATATACATGATTGGCACTAGGGTGACTTTGATGCTTTTGTATTATGATCTAATTTTTCAATGTTGTGATATTTTAATGTAATAGTTGATTCTACATTTGTAAATATGAAATTAAATTTCTCATACTAGTGATTTTATCCCTTAGAGTCTCACAAGTGCACACCCTAGTTGCTTCTGATTGAACATGTAAGCACATATGTTGAAGAGGGTTTGAAGAATCTATAAACTAAATGTATGAATTATTAAAAATAGTATAGGTTGCCTCACCTTTTGTAATGGTGATATCATGGACCTAGTTAGAGGAAAAGTAACCATCACCCTCTCTGGGGAGAGGAGGAGAAGGAAATTCTTTCCTATGCATAAGATATGACATTGAAACTTGATAGGTGGTTGTTAGCTTATGTAATGGATCCTATAAGTATATAAGGATTTTATTCTTAATTGAATTAAACATGAGAGAGAGAGAGAGAGAGAGATCAAATTTTTACGTGGAAACCCAAAATGGGAAAAACCATGAAGAACAATATTAAGTATATGAAATAACACCAACTCAAATTACAAATTTTGCAAGCACCAACTTTCAAGAGCACCAAACCCTTTACCAATCACCAACACAAAAATTATTTATGAGCACCAACCCCTTACAAAGATTTGTGAACATCAACCCCTCTTGTGTAAAAAACATACCTATCTCTCAATATTGCTTACTCAAAAAATGATAGAACTATATAATATCTCTTTCTATTCTGTCCTCTTTTCTTATATAAAACAAATACAAACCATGCACTCTTGTGCATATTACAAATGGCTTCTCAAGCCTTTATTTATAGCTTTCTAAATGACCTTTGGCATTCACCCTGTGTGACCCTTCAATCCTCATGAAAAATGGTGTCAAACTTGCATGACACTTCGTATCCTTGTATTTGAAAGGTCACGTGGTGACCCTTCATAAGAAAATGCATATTTTCCTCTATTCTCTTTATCTTGGTGACCTTTCAAATTTCTTAAGGTGACTCTTCATGTAAAAATTCACCATACCCTCTTTTATCTTCACTTGGTGACTCTTAGAATTCCTCAAGATGACTCTTCATGAGAAAATGCATCCCGTTCCTCTTTTATCTTTACCTATGACTCTTTGACTTCTCCATGGGCCCTCTTTTGAATTTTATGCAACCAAAAAAATATTCATTAATATTAAATAAATATTAACACACATTAGCCAAGATATGAATATTAAAAGAAGCATTAAATGATATGGGGCCTTTATCACCAATGCTAGACCTTTGACAGCAATGACAATATTTTCAACAATCTCCCCCTTTGTCATTGATGGAAACCTCAAACTAAAACTGCCACATCTTGAAATTTATTTTGCACATGCCAACCTACACATACTACCATCTGAAAAATATATAGTAACTCCTCCTTACTATAAAAACCTATACATATTCCTTGTACCTATTTCTATTATTCTCCCCCTTTCACATCAATGACAAAGGGCCTATCCTAGAGATAACACTTAGCTCCCCCTAAAATGATGTTGATCTTCAATGATAAGAAGTAAAAGAAATTACTCCTAACTTCTCTTGCAAATACTCAAATGTGTCTTTTGGTAGTGGCTTTATGAAAATATCTACAATCTACTCTATAATACTGATATATTCCATCCTAACCTATTGATCTATAACCTACTCTCTCAAGAAGTGATATATGATAGGAATATGTTTTATTCTTGAATGCATCACTAGATTCTTATAAATAATAATAGCACTTGTGTTATCACAAAAAATAGAAATAGGTTCATCATATTTTACCTTCATATCTTCCAAATTTTGCTTCATCCAAATCACTTGAGTACAACATAATACCACTATAATATATTCTTCTTCAATTGTAGAAAGTGATACTGAATTCTACTTTTTACTTATCCATGATACTAAGCTATCACTGAGGAAGAAAGATCCTCCACTTATAATCTTCTTATCATCCAAACAACCTACCCAATCTGAATCTGTATAAGCAACCAAAGTGAAATCTCTACATGTGGGTTACCACAATCCATAATCTAATGTCTCCTTGATATATCTAAAAATCATCTTCACCAACTGAACATTATTATCCTTTGGGACTGCTTAATATCTTGTAACCATGCCTACTGCATGCATAATGTCTAACTTCAATGCTATCAACTATAAAATACTACCAATCATAGATCTATACAAAAATTGATCTGTAATGGGTGAATCTTCATCCTTACTCACCTTTTTCCCTGTACCCATTAATGTACCAACTGGTGCACAATCCTCAAAACAAAACTTTTTCAACATTTCTTTGGCGTATTTACTTTGAGAAATGAAAATTTCTTTATCTGACTGAAAAAATTACAACCTTAAAAAAATGACAATTCTCCAAGCATAGACATCTCAAATTCTTTTTGTATATTGTCAAAAAATTATTTTATCATATTTTCAATATTACATCGAAATATCATGTCATCAACATATACCATAAGAATTAATTGATGCTCACCTTTTATTTTGATGTAAAGATTAATATCAAAAAATCTTATTTTCAAACCTTAATCTTACAGGTATTTATCAAGTCTTTCATACCAAGCTCTAGGATCTTGTTTCAATCCATATAGTGCTTTCTTAAAGCTACATACATGGCTACTATCATTTGAGAGAAGAAATCCCTCTAGCTACTTAGTGTAGACCTCCTCTTCTAAATTCCCATTCAAGAAAGTAGACTTGACATCCATCTGAAACACTTTGAAAATTTTAAACATTCCAGTTACAAGAAACATTCTACTAGCCTCTAGACTTGCTACTATTGGAAAAATTTCTTTAAAATATAGTCCCTCAATCTAAGCATATCCTTTACATACTAATCTTTCTCTATTCTTGGTCACTCCATTTTCATTTAACTTATTTATATAAACCCATTTTGTTCCTATCACATTATGATCTTTTGGTTTAGCTACTAATTCCAAAGTATCATTCTTTTCTATTTGATTTAATTCTTCATCCATTGCCTTAACCCAAAACTTATCATGTCTAGCTTCTAAAAAATTTCTAGGCTAAATTTTGGATAACAAAGAGAAATTAACTTGCTCAAATTCACTTACCATCATTCTTTTGGTATGAATTCCTTCATTTATGTCCCTGATGATGCCACTTTTATTATAATTTATCTATACGTATTTGGATGGGGTTTTGGTGTCCTTTATCTCCTTCTCATCTTCATTTGATTCTTTAAAATTTTCCTTTTCAATGATTTTAGGAATGTCTATTAGATCATTGATTCTTTGTGCTCCATATTCTTTTCTCTTGACACTTACATTTTCAAATATTTTATTGTTTCTTTTGTTATAACATTTATAAGCTTTAATTTTGTAAAAATAACCTATAAATATACCTTCATCTACTCTATATTCAAACTTACCTAGTTTTTCATCGATTCTCTTTATGAAGCATCTACTACTGAAAACTCTAAAATAATCAACTATAGCTAGTTTGTCTTTCTATAGCTCATAAGGAGTCTTGTCACTATTGACTCTTAATAATTCTTTATTTTGTATATGCACTACTATACCAAATTCCTCTCTCTAATATTTATTTGGTATCTTGGATTCATTTAGCATTGTCCTCACCATCTCTTAAATTATTTTGTTTCTTCATTCAACTACTCAATTTTACTATGGAGTTCTAGCTATTGAATAATGTCTCTTTATTCCATGGTCTTCACAATATTCAATAATTGATATGACTTGAATTCTCCTCCTTAATATGATCTTAGATACTTAATCTTCAAACCAGTTTCATTCTCAACTAATGCTTTGAAATGCCTGAAAGATTTTATTTTTTTTAAAAATTTTTTACCCAAGTCATACATGAAAAATCATCAATAAGAAACATGAAATATTTCTCACCCTTAGTGCTTTGAGTTCTCATAGGTCTAGACAAATCAGTGTGAACAAGATCTAACATCTGAGTGTTCAAGTATTCTTTTGTTTTGAACTTCCTTCTACCCTGCTTCCCATGCTAATAAGGTTCATAAAGTGTGTTGGATGGATTTATAATATTTATGGCTACTTACTTCTTACTGATGTTGACAAGATTTTCAAATTTATATGTCCCATTCTCTTATGCCATAGACAACTTTCTTCAATCTGACTCAAACAACATATTTGACCTTTGATGTTTGATAACATATATAAATTATTGCCTATTCTCTGAGCATCTGTAACCAACACATCTAAATCTTTTCTTCTAATTTCAAAACATTATGCATAAAAATTTAGTGTATTACCTTGATCACACATTTGATTTACACTCAAAATATTATGCTTAAGACCTTCTACATACAAAACATATTCAATTTTAGTTATACCATTATCTACACTTAGTGTACCCTTTTTGGAAATTCTCACAGTAGTATTATCTCTGAATTTCATAGTGCCACCATTGATCTTCTTTAAGGTTATGAAATTGATCTTGTCTCTTATCATTTTCTTTGAACACACACTATCAATGAACCATCACTTTTCTTCATTTCTTACATGCAAAGTTGTCTGTACCAACATAAAAAATTTAGGTTTTTTCTTCTCTCATGAACCTATCTAAACTTTCTTCTTGATGAATGGAGCCTTAAAACTCTAGTCCTTCTTGACTGAATCGAACATGCTTCTATAGTACCAGGATATGTTTTCAAATTTGTTTCAATTATAGCATATTATGGCCTCTTCATTAAAGCATGATAGAGGAGCAAAAGAGTTATGGCTTATGCTTGACTTTGCATGAGTTTCCTTTTCTTTGTTTCTAAAATTGTTAGCCCTTTTCTAACATTATATTTTCTTATGACCATATTCATTACAAAAAAACTAGTAACCATAAAAATAGAACCTGTTTCTGTATCTCTAACTTGATTGCATTTTGTAGCTCTGTTCCTTCCAGCTTTCATTGTTTGAGATGTCCTCTGTATTCTTAACTTCTTATTTTTTGTTTCTTCTTTTCTAAGAGCTTCAGCATAGCTCTTTTTCTTTTCAAATATGATACATGTCTTATCTGATATTTATTTTTGGCTTTCTAATATCTTATTCAATATATCAATGCTTTTCTCAAATTTTGAATTATTTGTTGCTTTATTTGTTTTCTCAAGATATTCTTTTAAATAAGAAATTTCAATAACATACCTTTCACATTCTTCACTTAATTTTTGAAACTATGATGTTAGATATTTTTCATTCTTTATATCTTCTTCAAAATGTGTTTGTAGATCTTCAATTATTTCTTTTGACTCTTTTTCATTTTTCTTGATTTGGAGCTTCAATATTTGATTCTTCTTCTCAAGAGATTTTAACTCTTCTAAGGCACAAATGAGTTATCATTATAGATTCACTTTGGCTTCATCTTGTTATTCTTCTTGATCATCTATACTTTTACTTGTGGAGGCATCTTCAGGTATGGCCATGAATAGAATCTCTTCTTCTCTAAATCACGGACTCCACTATCTTCAACTGAGCTAGGATCTTTAGAATATAAACTCTTCTTCTCAAATATCTTCTTGAATTTTATTTTGAAATTCTTCTTGTATGTAGACTTTCCTTCTTCATTGTCACCATTATCCTTATCTGGGCACTTAGCTATAAAATGTCTAATCTTTCCACAATTAAAACATTTAAAAGGTAATTTTCTTTGATATTTACCAGTACCATTTTTTGGCTTATAGATGAATAGAGATCCATTGTTATTTTCATCATCACTAAAGTTGTCACTTGATTCTTAAATCTTATCCTTCTCTTTCTTTTATGTCTTGAAAACAACTTCTCTCTTTCAGGGTTTCTCTTATTCAGTCTGCATCTCATATGCTATAAGAATACCATGTAGCTCATCCATCTTTAGCTTGGCTAAATTCAATTATCAAAACTTTTACATCATATCTCAATGGTAGAGATCTAAAAAACAAATTTGCCACAATTGATTCTTCTAACTTTTCTCCAATACCTTGAATTTGATTAACTAGTTGATCAACCCATAAAAGGTAACTCAATATATTTTCTTCCTCTTCCATCTTCAAACTCTCAAACTATCTTCTGAAAGTTTGAAGCTTAGCTTGTTGAACCTTTCCATCACCTTCATAAATATTCTCAATATTTACCCAAGTTTCATGAGAAGATTTAAATTACATAACTTTAACAAATTCTAATTCACATAAACCACATAAAATAGCATTTAAAGCTTTAGCATTATTTTCACTTGCTTTCTTTTCCACTAGAGTAGTTACAAGTGTTTGTGGCTCTTCATATTCCTCCACCACTACTTGCCAAATGTTGAATCTAAGGGCCATCAAATAACTCCTCATCCTTATGCTCTAAAAAACATAATTTGTCCCATCAAACAAAGGTGCCTTATTTATAGAAAAACCTTCATGTGATCTAGTCATCATGCTTTCCCTGATCTACCTTCAAGCTATAAAATTTTTTCAAAAGGAACTTGTTCTGATACTAATTTCTAAGCATGAGACATATATAGAGAGAGGGGTGAATTCATATATGATATATCATATAAATATTTTGCTTAATCAAATTCCACTTAACCATTAACTCGAGATATGCAATAAAATTGAAATCAATATGCACCACAAAAGAGAGAGAGAGAGAGAGAGAGAGAGAGAGAGAGAGAGAGAGAGAGAGAGAGAGACCAAATTTTTATGTGGAAACCAAAAATAGGAAAAACAATCTCAAGTATATAAAAAAACACCAACTCAAATTACAAATTTCACAAGCACCAACTTTTAGGAGCACCAACTCTTTTGCCAAGCACTAACACAACAATTATTTGTGAGCACCAACCCATAAGAGCACCAACCCCTCTTGTGTATAAAACACAACTATCTCTCTATGTTTCTTACTCAATAAATGATATAACTCTACAATATCTCTTTCTATTCTCTCCTCTCTTTTTATATAAAATAAATACAAACCATGCACTCTCTTGCATATTACTAATGGCTTCTCAAGCCTTTATTTATATCTTTCCAAATGACCTTTGACATTCACCCTTTTTGACCCTTCAATCCTCATGGAAAATTGTGCCAAACTTGAATGACCCTTCATATTATTGCATTTGAAAAGTCACATGGTGACCCTTCATAAGTAAATGCATCCTTTCCTCTTTTGTCTTTATCTTGGTGACCTTTTAAATTCCTTAAGGTGACTCTTCATGGAAAAATGGGCTTTACCCTCTTTTATCTTCACTTGGTGACTCTTGAAATTCCTCAAGATGAATCTTCATGGGAAAATGTATCCCATTCCTCTTTTGTCTTTACCTTGTGACTCTTTGACTTCTCCATGGGCCCTCTTTTGAATTTTATGCAACTAAAAATATATTCATTAATATTAAATAAATGTTAACACACATTAGCCAAGATATGAATATTAATAACACCATTAAATGCTATGGGGACTTTATCACCAATGTTATACCTTTGACATCAATGATAATATTTCTAACATTGACATCACTACAAATTTGTTTTTTGTTTATCAGATTTGTCATTCTAGTCAAAACAAGATAGTGACTCACACCATAGGGGATAAAGTTTGAGCATTGATAGAGCCTCATACACCTATTACATAGGGTATTATTGATCATATTTATTGTATTTATTACTTTGAGGTGTTTGATGATACTCCTCCTATAGGGACATGTTTGGTCTCTTATGCATATTCTAAGAGTAAGATTTAGTAAAGGAAATTTCAGACATCTTAATTATAGATATTTGAAGGAGTTGAGAACTCATGTTATGGTTGATGGTCTTCCTATAGTTCCATGTTTTAATGGAGTTTTTCTTAGTTATTCCTTGGGGAAATAACACCATGATCTATTTTCTAAGTGTATGTCTAAGAGAGCTTCTTCACCTTTTTGAGCTTGTGCATAGTTATTTTATAGCCTTTCCTACTCCTTTCAATGGAGATAAGTATGCACTTACTTTTATTTATGTTTTATCAAGGTGTACTTGGGTTTATTTTCTCAAGTACAAGAGTGATTTTTTTTCACACTTCAAAGTCTTTAAAGCTTTAGTCGAGAAAAGTCTTCTAGTTACGTAAAGAAGCTTCATATTGATAATGGGGGGAGTACTTCAGTACAGAGTTCTATAACTTTTTGGTAGCTCATGGTATTGTTCACCAACATTTTGTTCTATAAAATCCACAATAGAATGGCTTAGCAGAACAAAAGAACCAACATTTGAAGGAGATGGATAACTTCATGATGCATTCATGAGATTTACCTCCCACCTATTGGGAAAAAGTAGTTAATTGTGTGAATTAAATTCAAAATCACATACCATATAAAAAAATTGAGCATTTGAATCCA